>CACRXE010000055.1:132500-242500 GCA_902685375.1 Neostethus bicornis | reverse complement strand
TTTGGCAGAAAACCATCTGATCTTGGATCAGAAGAAAAGAGAAGATATTTATTCAAACTAGAGATGATTGGTTAAAAAGATTCTTATACAATTCTAAATAATTTATTTTCAACCAATCCCGATTGGATGCATGTAATTTAAAACCCAGACATGATGAATGACCTTATTTTCACTTTAAGTTTCTGCAGGTCTGAAGGTCTTTAAAGGACTGGATGATTACATTCAGGTTGAAAATGTCACCTGAAAAACAATCAACTGTAGTTTTTCTAAATAAAAAACTTTTTTCTGCTTGAAGACCAGACAATTTTTCTGCCAAATCTTGCTAATGACGTGGTGAAGTAATTACACCGCTGAATAAAAACACAGGACAAAAAAAAAAATACTGGGTTAACGATAGTTTCATTCTGATCAGTGCATCAAAATAGCCAACTTGCAAGTTTTAATACTGTGGGTTAAAGCACTGTATTACATACACACACACACACACACACACACACACATACTGGGAGCACCCCCGGCAGGTCAGGGACAGGGTGCTGCCCCAATTGGAGGACATTAAGTATCTCGGGGTCTTGTTCGCGAGTGGAGGAAGGATGGAGCTGGAGAGGGTAAAGAAAAAGCTCAACCAAAAACCAAAGCTCTGGATTTACCAGTCAATCTACATTCCTACCCTCACCATGGTAACCAGGATCTATGTTCCTACCCTCACCATGGTAACCAGGATCTACGTTCCTACCCACACCATGGTAACGTTCCTACCCTCACCATGGTAACCAGGATCTACGTTCCTACCCTCACCATGGTAACCAGGATCTACGTTCCTACCCTCACCATGGTAACCAGGATCTACGTTCCTACCCTCACCATGGTAACCAGGATCTACGTTCCTACCCACACCATGGTAACGTTCCTACCCTCACCATGGTAACCAGGATCTACGTTCCTACCCTCACCATGGTAACCAGGATCTACGTTCATACCCTCACCATGGTAACCAGGATCTACGTTCCTACCCTCACCATGGTAACCAGGATCTACGTTCTTACCATCACCATGGCAACCAGGATCTATGTTCCTACCCTCACCATGGTAACCAAGATCTACGTTTCTACCCTCACCATGGTAACCAGGATCTACGTTCTTACCATCACCATGGCAACCAGGATCTATGTTCCTACCCTCACCATGGTAACCAGGATCTACGTTCCTACCCTCACCATGATAACCAGGATCTACGTTCCTACCCTCACCATGGTAACCAGTATCTACGTTCCTACCCTCACCATGGTAACCAGGATCTACGTTCCTACCCTCACCATGGTAACCAGGATCTACGTTTCTACCCTCACCACGGTAACCAGGATCTACATTCCTACCCTCAACGTGGTAACCAGGATCTACATTCCTACCCTAACTATGGTAACCAGGATCTACGTTCCTTCCTTCACCATGGTAACCAGGATCTACGTTCCTACCCTCACCATGGTAACCAGGATCTACGTTCCTACCCTCACCATGGTAACCAGGATCTACGTTCCTACCCTCACCATGGTAACCAGGATCTACGTTCCTACTCTCACCGTGGTAACCAGGATCTACGTTCCTACCCTCACCATGATAACCAGGATCTACGTTCCTACCCTCACCATGGTAACCAGGATCTACGTTCCTACCCTCACCATGGTAACCAGGATCTACGTTTCTACCCTCACCATGGTAACCAGGATCTACGTTCCTACCCTCACCATGGTAACCAGGATCTACGTTCCTACCCTCACCATGGTAACCAGGATCTATGTTCCTACCCTCACCATGGTAACCAGGATCTACGTTCTTACCATCACCATGGTAACCAGGATCTACGTTCCTACCCTCACCATGGTAACCAGGATCTACGTTCCTACCCTCACCATGGTAACCAGGATCTACGTTCCTACCCTCACCATGGTAACCAGGATCTACGTTTCTACCCTCACCATGGTAACCAGGATCTACATTCCTACCCTCACCATTGTAACCAGGATCTACGTTTCTACCCTCACCATGGTAACCAGGATCTATGTTCCTACCCTCACCATGGTAACCAGGATCTACGTTCTTACCATCACCATGGTAACCAGGATCTACGTTCCTACCCTCACCATGGTAACCAGGATCTACGTTCCTACCCTCACCATGGTAACCAGGATCTACGTTCCTACCCTCACCATGGTAACCAGGATCTACGTTTCTACCCTCACCATGGTAACCAGGATCTACGTTCCTACCCTCACCATGGTAACCAGGATCTACGTTCCTACCCTCACCATGGTAACCAGGATCTACGTTTCTACCCTCACCATGGTAACCAGGATCTACGTTCCTACCCTCACCATGGTAACCAGGATCTACGTTTCTACCCTCACCATGGTAACCAGGATCTACGTTCCTTCCTTCACCATGGTAACCAGGATCTACGTTCCTACCCTCACCATGGTAACCAGGATCTACGTTCCTACCCTCGCCATGGTAACCATGGTAACCAGGATCTACGTTCCCACCCTCACCATGGTAACCAGGATCTACGTTCCTACCATCACCATGGTAACCAGGATCTACGTTCCTACCCTCACCATGGTAACCAGGATCTACGTTTCTACCCTCACCATGGTAACCAGGATCTACGTTTCTACCCTCACCATGGTAACCAGGATCTATGTTCCTACCCTCACCATGGTAACTAGAATTTACAATCCACAGGCAGACCCTGGACTTGCTGCAGACACTATTTTTCACAACCGGACAGGGAACACCTCCGGATCTTCCGGGGTGAGCAGGAAGATTCAGCCAGGGGCCACTGTAAAAGCATTTGTAGATAAAAATGTCATTTTTTTCCATTTTTGAAACTGTTCCTTTTTGTTTTTGTTTTTTTTTTAAAGAGAGAAGTTTAAGAAATGAAATACAAATTCTTAAAAATTGAACGACCAAAAGCTAAAAGGATAGTTTTATTCTGAAAAAATAATTTCCTCCTAAATTGTCTATCATACCACACCACCAGGAAGAGGTCGTACAGTTACCTGCAGCGTGTCCACGGCAACAGGCAGTACTGTTAACTGTTAGGTCAGGAGCGTTTCCATGGTAACACGCTGTGCTCTGACTGCAGGTACATGGTGAAACTGTCCTGGGGCTGGACGCTTCTCCTGCTCGCTCCCTTCATCGCTCTCTCTTCCCGCGGCAGCTCGTCGGTGGGTCGGCGGCTGTGGTGTGTGGGTGTGGCCACGCTGCTCTGGTACGTGTGCACAGAAAGTTTCTCCTACCTGGAGGAGGTGACAGGCTCCTGCTACGATGGTGACCAGCCGAAGCCGCAGTTTCTGTCCAAAGCGTCCTGCAGGGAGGCCCGCCTCCACTGGAATGGCTTTGATATCTCTGGACACTCCTTCATCCTCCCCCTGTCCTCCCTGCTCATCCTGCATGAGACCGCTCCCATGAGGTCTCTGAAGAACCCATCAGCCCCCATTAGCCTGCTCTACCTGGCTCTGAACCTGCTGGTGTGTGTGTGGCTTTTGATGTTTACCTGCACATCTGTTTATTTCCATGAAATGTCTCACAAGCTGCTGGGAACCCTACTGGGTCTCCTGGCTTGGCAGATCTGCAGGATGGGGAGCCCCGTCCTCAGTGGGGGAGAGGACCACCGCAGCTCCTAGTGCCATGACGTTATCACTGTGTGTGCATGATTATTTATGTGTGTGTGACAGTGTGTGAATGTGTTTCTGATACAGTTTTATTACCATGGTAACCAGCAAAACATCTTTTATTAAAAAACGTTTTCCTGTAACTTTCCGTTCGTGTGGTTGCTTCTGATTGGACAAACCACTTGATTCCCAACAGGAAGTGACATCATTTGCTGCTGTTCATAAAACCTAACATTCTACCTGCTGCTTTCATCGTGGGGCTGCCTTCCAAACATTTTTACTAAGCTGCATCTAGATAGACACATTTCTGCTGTTTGTTCTTTTTGGAATAAAATAAAGTGGAAGAAAGTACAAAGTTGTGGAACATTTTTTGCTCAATTCAACAGAGTCGATACAAAATATGATGTATTTGAATCGATACAGAGTCAATTCAACCTTTGTCTTCATGAAAACAGTCTGACCTCGCAGGTTTGGAGTTCACTCCCTCTACAGTAGGAAGATCATTCATTTCTGGTAGAGACGTGTAATGCACCGCATGATGGTAGAGAGGATGGTCAGGGTTATCCATGATGGTAGAGAGGATGGTCAGGGTTATCCATGATGGTAGAGAGGATGGTCAGGGTTATCCGTGATGGTAGAGAGGATGGTCAGGGTTATCCGTGATGGTAGAGAGGATGGTCAGGGTTATCCGTGATGGTAGAGAGGATGGTCAGGGTTATTCATGATGGTAGAGAGGATGGTCAGGGTTATCCATGATGGTAGAGGATGGTCAGGGTTATCCATGATGGTAGAGAGGATGGTCAGGGTTATTCATGATGGTAGAGAGGATGGTCAGGGTTATCCATGATGGTAGAGGATGGTCAGGGTTATCCATGATGGTAGAGAGGATGGTCAGGGTTATCCATGATGGTAGAGAGGATGGTCAGGGTTATTCATGATGGTAGAGAGGATGGTCAGGGTTATCCATGATGGTAGAGGATGGTCAGGGTTATCCATGATGGTAGAGAGGATGGTCAGGGTTATCCATGATAGTAGAGGATGGTCAGGGTTATCCGTGATGGTAGAGAGGATGGTCAGGGTTATCCATGATGGTAGAGAGGATGGTCAGGGTTATCCATGATGGTAGAGAGGATGGTCAGGGTTATCCATGACGGTAGAGAGGATGGTCAGGGTTATCCATGATGGTAGAGAGGATGGTCAGGGTTATCCATGATGGTAGAGAGGATGGTCAGGGTTATCCATGATGGTAGAGAGGATGGTCTGGGTTATCCATGATGGTAGAGAGGATGGTCAGGGTTATCCATGATGGTAGAGAGGATGGTCAGGGTTATCCATGACGGTAGAGAGGATGGTCAGGGTTATCCATGATGGTAGAGAGGATGGTCAGGGTTATCCATGATGGTAGAGAGGATGGTCAGGGTTATCCATGATGGTAGAAAGGATGGTCAGGGTTATCCATGACGGTAGAGAGGATGGTCAGGGTTATCCATGACGGTAGAGAGGATGGTCAGGGTTATCCATGATGGTAGAGAGGATGGTCAGGGTTATCCGTGATGGTAGAGAGGATGGTCAGGGTTATCCATGATGGTAGAGAGGATGGTCAGGGTTATCCATGATGGTAGAGAGGATGGTCAGGGTTATCCATGATGGTAGAGGATGGTCAGGGTTATCCATGACGGTAGAGAGGATGGTCAGGGTTATCCATGATGGTAGAGAGGATGGTCAGGGTTATCCGTGATGGTAGAGAGGATAGTCAGGGTTATCCGTGATGGTAGAGAGGATGGTCAGGGTTATCCATGATGGTAGAGAGGATGGTCAGGGTTATCCATGATGGTAGAGAGGATGGTCAGGGTTATCCATGATGGTAGAGAGGATGGTCAGGGTTATCCATGACGGTAGAGAGGATGGTCAGGGTTATCCATGATGGTAGAGAGGATGGTCAGGGTTATCCATGACGGTAGAGAGGATGGTCAGGGTTATCCATGATGGTAGAGAGGATGGTCAGGGTTATCCATGATGGTAGAGAGGATGGTCAGGGTTATCCATGACGGTAGAGAGGATGGTCAGGGTTATCCATGATGGTAGAGAGGATGGTCAGGGTTATCCATTATGGTAGAGAGGATGGTCAGGGTTATCCATGATGGTAGAGAGGATGGTCAGGGTTATCCATGATGGTAGAGAGGATGGTCAGGGTTATCCATGATGGTAGAGAGGATGGTCAGGGTTATCCATTATGGTAGAGAGGATGGTCAGGGTTATCCATGATGGTAGAGAGGATGGTCAGGGTTATCCATGACGGTAGAGAGGATGGTGAGGGTTATCCATGATGGTAGAGAGGATGGTCAGGGTTATCCATGATGGTACACGGATGGTCAGGGTTATCCATGATGGTAGAGAGGATGGTCAGGGTTATCCATGACGGTAGAGAGGATGGTCAGGATTATCCATGATGGTAGAGAGGATGGTCAGGGTTATCCATGACGGTAGAGAGGATGGTCAGGGTTATCCGTGACGGTAGAGAGGATGGTCAGGGTTATCCATGATGGTACACGGATGGTCAGGGTTATCCATGATGGTAGAGAGGATGGTCAGGGTTATCCATAACGGTAGAGAGGATGGTCAGGGTTATCTATGACGGTAGAGAGGATGGTCAGGGTTATCCATGATGGTAGAGAGGATGGTCAGAGTTATCCGTGATGGTAGAGAGGATGGTCAGAGTTATCCATGATGGTAGAGAGGATGGTCAGGGTTATCCGTGACGGTAGAGAGGATGGTCAGGGTTATCCGTGACGGTAGAGAGGATGGTCAGGGTTATCCGTGACGGTCGAGAGGATGGTCAGGGTTATCCATGATGGTAGAGAGGATGGTCAGGGTTATCGATGATGGTAGAGAGGATGGTCAGGGTTATCCGTGACGGTACAGAGGATGGTCAGGGTTATCTATGATGGTAGAGAGGATGGTCAGGGTTATCTATGATGGTAGAGAGGATGGTCAGGGTTATCCATGATGGTAGAGAGGATGGTCAGGGTTATCCATGATGGTAGAGAGGATGGTCAGGGTTATCCATGATGGTAGAGAGGATGGTCAGGGTTATCCATGATGGTAGAGAGGATGGTCAGGGTTATCCATGATGGTAGAGAGGATGGTCAGGGTTATCCATGATGGTAGAGAGGATGGTCAGGGGTATCCGTGATGGTAGAGAGGATGGTCAGGGTTATCCATGATGGTAGAGAGGATGGTCAGGGTTATCTATGATGGTAGAGAGGATGGTCAGGGTTATCTGTGATGGCAGAGAGGATGGTCAGGGTTATCCATGATGGTAGAGAGGATGGTCAGGGTTATCTATGATGGTAGAGAGGATGGTCAGGGTTATCTATGATGGTAGAGAGGATGGTCAGGGTTATCCGTGACGGTAGAGAGGATTTTCAGGGTTATCTATGATGGTAGAGAGGATGGTCAGGGTTATCCGTGACGGTAGAGAGGATGGTCAGGGTTATCCATGATGATAGAGAGGATGGTCAGGGTTATCCATGATGGTAGAGAGGATGGTCAGGGTTATCCATGATGGTAGAGAGGATGGTCAGGGTTATCCATGATGGTAGAGAGGATGGTTAGGGTTATCCATGACGGTAGAAAGGATGGTCAGGGTTATCCATGACGGTAGAGAGGATGGTCAGGGTTAACCGTGATGGTAGAGAGGATGGTCAGGGTTATCCGTGATGGTAGAGAGGATGGTCAGGGTTATCCATGATGGTAGAGAGGATGGTCAGGGTTATCCCTGATGGTAGAGAGGATGGTCAGGGTTATCCATGATGGTAGAGAGGATGGTCAGGGTTATCCATGATGGTAGAGAGGATGGTCAGGGTTATCCATGACGGTAGAGAGGATGGTCAGGGTTATCCATGATGGTAGAGAGGATGGTCAGGGTTATTCATGATGGTAGAGAGGATGGTCAGGGTTATTCGTGATGGTAGAGAGGATAGTCAGGGTTATCCGTGATGGTAGAGAGGATGGTCAGGGTTATCAATGATGGTAGAGAGGATGGTCAGGGTTAACCATGATGGTAGAGAGGATGGTCAGGGTTATCCGTGATGGTAGAGAGGATAGTCAGGGTTATCCATGATGGTAGAGAGGATGGTCAGGGTTATCCATGATGGTAGAGAGGATGGTCAGGGTTATCCATGATGGTAGAGAGGATGGTCAGGGTTATCCATGATGGTAGAGGATGGTCAGGGTTATCCATGACGGTAGAGAGGATGGTCAGGGTTATCCATGATGGTAGAGAGGATGGTCAGGGTTATCCATGATGGTAGAGAGGATGGTCAGGGTTATCCATGATGGTAGAGAGGATGGTCAGGGTTATCCATGACGGTAGAGAGGATGGTCAGGGTTATCCATGACGGTAGAGAGGATGGTCAGGGTTATCCATGATGGTAGAGAGGATGGTCAGGGTTATCCATGACGGTAGAGAGGATGGTGAGGGTTATCCATGATGGTAGAGAGGATGGTCAGGGTTATCCATGATGGTAGAGAGGATGGTCGGGGTTATCCATGACGGTAGAGAGGATGGTGAGGGTTATCCATGATGGTAGAGAGGATGGTCAGGGTTATCCATGACGGTAGAGAGGATGGTCAGGGTTATCCATGACGGTAGAGAGGATGGTCAGGGTTATCCATGATGGTAGAGAGGATGGTCAGGGTTATCCATGACGGTAGAGAGGATGGTGAGGGTTATCCATGATGGTAGAGAGGATGGTGAGGGTTATCCATGATGGTAGAGAGGATGGTCAGGGTTATCCATGATGGTAGAGAGGATGGTCAGGGTTATCCATGATGGTAGAGAGGATGGTCAGGGTTATCCATGACGGTAGAGAGGATGGTCAGGATTATCCATGATGGTAGAGAGGATGGTCAGGGTTATCCATGATGGATAAAAGTTTCTCCAGCCCTGCTTCAAATGTTTCTGATCAGTTTGTTCAGTCACTGGCTGCGATGCTGCCCTCCAACAGACCACACAGAAGATAAGGAGCTGGCCACCACAGACTGATAGAAGGTCTCCAGCATCTTGCTGCACACATTGAAGGACCTCAGCTCCCTTAGGAAGTAAAGTCGGCTGCAGGTCTTCTTGTTGCTCCTCCAGCTCAGTCTGCTGTCGATGGTCACTCCCAGGTGTCTGTACTCCTCCACCACCTCCACATCCCTATCCGGTAAAGCACGGCCTTGTTTCAGCCACAGAACTACAAACATGGCGGACAGACGCTTGTGTTCATATCACGCACTTATCTCTATTTTCTGATTGGGGAAGATGTTTTCCCATTGCTGTAATCATAAGATAATGCTCGCAGTCCCTGACCTAGTTGCTGGAGTAAGAGGAAATTGAAAAAAGAGTCTACACATGTCAGACTGAGAGTTTCCTGGAAATAAAAACAAATCTTTTGCAGCTTCTTGTTCTCATTTTTTATTTGATGGCAACTGAATAAATTAAGGCTCATGAACAAACATCATAAAAAGCACCATAAATAATGCATAGAAATATAAAAAATCTGGTTGTGAGTGATTAGAAAGCTGTTTGGGGTGGGGGCGGGGTGTGTCTGTAGTGAGCACCTGTCCAGGACTTTTCTTTCTGCTTGGAAACACACGTCTGAAAGAAAACATTAAGCCACACTATTCCATGTCAGGTAACAGAAAAATGACCTCTTTGGTTCAGCAGGACAACAAAGCGTGAACATGCAACACATCTGAAACATCCTACACGAAAGCTTCTCCTCTGAGATCCTGATAAAACATTTCTCACCTGTACAACAGTTAGACCACGATAAGAACTGAACGCTTAGCAGGTGAGTGTGACTGTGTGTACATATGTGTGTGTGAGGCTGTGTTATCTGATTTGAAGAAATAAACAGCTGATTGGTCCATTAATTAAAAAGGCTGTTCGTTACAGTAACGGGCTGTTCACTTGGGTTCCATTAAATAGACTGTTTACAATGTTTTCAAATCTGTTTGTCTTCCAACATGTTAGTCGGTGGTGTGATGCTGTTATCTCAGTCATGGCATGAAGCAGTTAGAAACTAAACATCTGGTCCTGTTTTCATAAAGACTGAGCTAGGTTTTAAATTAGACCAGTGTTCTTATTCATTAAAAAAAAAACTTCTATGTGTCCCTTTGTGTGACATCATAGATCACGCCTGAAATAAAAGTAGCCATCCCGCCCAAATTATGCCTTTAGAATAAATTAAAGTATACACAGTGGTGCAATCTGTCATTGCTCCCCCTATGACTCATACAGTACCTCCTACCACAAGTGTAGTAGGAGCTGCAGATCCTGCATTGGCTTATTCTGTCACAGCCGACGCTGCACAAACAGATAAGTTTCCAGGTGCCAAATCCATCGTCTCTAGAGACAAAAGGATGCCAACAATAATATGAAGTGGTGACATAACCCACAAACAAACACCATGACAACACTGAGTGGCACACAGAGATCTGTCACCTGAACTAAAGAAGTGGTCTGAGCTTAAAATGAAGACAGAAAATAATGGCTGCGCACTGAGGATCTACGTCAGTCACTGGAGGTGGTCAAAATCATTCCCAGTCATTTGATGTCTTATTATTAATTATCTTTATTCCAGGATGTGAAATGCTGATTAGAAGCAGGTGCACAAGGGTTTCAAAATGAGTTCAAATATGATGATTAACAATGTGAATAAATCTGTTCTTATGTACGGTCCTACTCTGACAATGTGTGTTTTCTTATTGTTTCCTCACTGCTTCAAATGCTTCATTTCACTGTCCTCACTTCACTTCAGCTTCTGTCCACTAGTCTCCTCTTTTCCCGATGTCTTAAAATTTGGTAGCTTCTGATTTTGTCCACACACACACACACACACACACACACACACACACACACACACACACACACACACACACACACACATCTTTTTAGATCACTCAATCTTTGGAAATTGTACACACGGATTTTGGCGTCATAACATTTTATGATATGTTTATAATACGATGACGCGGGGGCCTCACATCAAGAAGTTTGGGATTTGAGTACCAGGTGTGAGTAGACTTGAAACACTGGCCGTTCTATGTGGAGTTTACATGTTCTCTCCATTTATGTGTGGGTTTTCTCTGGTTTCCTCCAGAAACATACATGTTAGGTTGATTGGCTGATGTGACATTGTTCCTAGAACTGAGAGTGTGTGTGGATGGTTGTCTGAGTGTGGCCACCTCCTCCATAGGGATACGTGGTTCAGAAGATGAAACAAAAAGATACTTTAAAATTAGGCCCCTGATGTTAGAAACCAGAGGTTAGCAGAGGCTACAGTGAAATGAGGGATTTTTAGATTTCTGTTTTATCATTTTGTGAGATTTCTTTTTGTCAAAACTCTGAGGGATTTTGAAGTTACGTTTTTGTGTCATAATGAAGCAGAAAAAAGTAACAAACCTAAAGTTCAAAACAATAAAAACAAGTCTCTGATAAAAAACTGTCAAGAATGTTCTGTCTGTATGTACGAAGTCATCTTATCAACCACTTCAGTCATCCTATCACCTCCTCAGTCATCCCATCCACCTCCTCAGTCATCCTATCACCTCCTCAGTCATCCTATCCACCTCCTCAGTCATCCTATTCACCTCCTCAGTCATCCTATCCACCTCCTCAGTCATCCTACCCACCTCCTCAGTCATCCTATCCACCTCCTCAGTCATCCTATCCACCTCCTCAGTCATCCTACCCACCTCCTCAGTCATCCTATCCACCTCCTCAGTCGTCCTACCCACCTCCTCAGTCATCCTATCCACCTCCTCAGTCATCCTACCCACCTCCTCAGTCATCCTATCCACCTCCTCAGTCGTCCTACCCACCTCCTCAGTCATCCTATCCACCTCCTCAGTCGTCCTACCCACCTCCTCAGTCATCCTATCCACCTCCTCAGTCATCCTACCCACCTCCTCAGTCATCCTATCCACCTCCTCAGTCGTCCTACCCACCTCCTCAGTCATCCTACCCACCTCCTCAGTCATCCTATCCACCTCCTCAGTCATCCTATCCACCTCCTCAGTCATCCTACCCACCTCCTCAGTCATCCTACCCACCTCCTCAGTCATCCTATTCACCTCCTCAGTCATCCTGTCCACCTCCTCAGTCATCCTACCCACCTCCTCAGTCATCCTATCCACCTCCTCAGTTATCCTATCCACCTCCTCAGTCATCCTATCCACCTCTTCAGTCATCCTATTCACCTCCTCAGTCATCCTGTCCACCTCCTCAGTCATCCTACCCACCTCCTCAGTCATCCTATCCACCTCCTCAGTCATCCTATCCACCTCCTCAGTCATCCTATCCACCTCCTCAGTCATCCTACCCACCTCCTCAGTCATCCTATTCACCTCCTCAGTCATGCTATCACCTCCTCAGTCATCCTACCCACCTCCTCAGTCATCCTGTCCACCTCCTCAGTCATCCTACCCACCTCCTCAGTCATCTTATCACCTCCTCAGTCATCCTATCCACCTCCTCAGTCATCCTATCCACCTCCTCAGTCATCCTATCCACCTCCTCAGTCATCCTATCCCCCTCCTCAGTCATCCTATCCACCTCCTCAGTCATCCTATCCACCTCCTCAGTCATCCTATCCACCTCTTCAGTCATCCTATTCACCTCCTCAGTCATCCTGTCCACCTCCTCAGTCATCCTACCCACCTCCTCAGTCATCCTATCCACCTCCTCAGTTATCCTATCCACCTCCTCAGTCATCCTATCCACCTCCTCAGTCATCCTACCCACCTCCTCAGTCATCCTATTCACCTCCTCAGTCATGCTATCACCTCCTCAGTCATCCTACCCACCTCCTCAGTCATCCTGTCCACCTCCTCAGTCATCCTACCCACCTCCTCAGTCATCTTATCACCTCCTCAGTCATCCTATCCACCTCCTCAGTCATCCTATCCACCTCCTCAGTCATCCTATCCACCTCCTCAGTCATCCTATCCCCCTCCTCAGTCATCCTATCCACCTCCTCAGTCATCCTATCCACCTCCTCAGTCATCCTCTCCACCTCCTCAGTCATCCTATCCACCTCCTCAGTCATCCTATCCACCTCTTCAGTCATCCTACCCACCTCCTCAGTCATCCTATCCACCTCCTCAGTCATCCTATCCCCCTCCTCAGTCATCCTGTCCACCTCCTCAGTCATCCTATCCACCTCCTCAATCATCCTATCCACCTCCTCAGTCACCCTATCACCTCCTCAGTCATCCTATCCACCTCCTCAGTCACCCTATCACCTCCTCAGTCATCCTATTCACCTCCTCAGTCATCCTATCCACCTCCTCAGTCATCCCATCCCCCTCCTCAGTCATCCTATCCACCTCCTCAGTCATCCTATCACCTCCTCAGTCATCCTATCCCCCTCCTCAGTCACCCTATCACCTCCTCAGTCATCCCATCCACCTCCTCAGTCATCCTATCACCTCCTCAGTCATCCTATCCACCTCCTCAGTCATCCTATCCACCTCCTCAGTCATCCTATCCACCTCCTCAGTCATCCTATCACCTCCTCAGTCATCCTATCCACCTCCTCAGTCATCTTATCACCTCCTCAGTCACCCTATCCACCTCCTCAGTCATCCTATCCACCTCCTCAGTCATCCTATCACCTCCTCAGTCATCCTACCCACCTCCTCAGTCATCCTATCACCTCCTCAGTCATCCTACCCACCTCCTCAGTCATCCAATCCACCTCCTCAGTCATCCTCTCCACCTCTTCAGTCATCCTATCCACCTCCTCAGTCATCCTATCCACCTCTTCAGTCATCCTATCCACCTCCTCAGTCATCCTATCCACCTCCTCAGTCATCCTACCCACCTCCTCAGTCATCCTATTCACCTCCTCAGTCATCCTATCCACCTCCTCAGTCATCCTATCACCTCCTCAGTCATCCTATCCACCTCCTCAGTCATCCTATCCCCCTCCTCAGTCATCCTATCCACCTCCTCAGTCATCCTATCCACCTCCTCAGTCATCCTATCCACCTCTTCAGTCATCCTATCCACCTCCTCAGTCATCCTATCCACCTCTTCAGTCATCCTATCCACCTCCTCAGTCATCCTATCCACCTCCTCAGTCATCCTATCCACCTCCTCAGTCATCCTACCCACCTCCTCAGTCATCCTATCCACCTCCTCAGTCATCCTACCCACCTCCTCAGTCATCCTATCCACCTCCTCAGTCATCCTATCACCTCCTCAGTCATCCTACCCACCTCCTCAGTCATCCTATCCACCTCCTCAGTCATCCTATCACCTCCTCAGTCATCTTATCCACCTCCTCAGTCACCCTATCACCTCCTCAGTCATCCTATCCACCTCCTCAGTCATCCTCTCCACCTCTTCAGTCATCCTATCCACCTCCTCAGTCATCCTATCCACCTCCTCAGTCATCCTATCCACCTCCTCAGTCATCCTATCACCTCCTCAGTCATCCTATCCCCCTCCTCAGTCACCCTATCACCTCCTCAGTCATCTTATCCACCTCCTCAGTCATCCTATCCACCTCCTCAGTCATCCTATCCACCTCCTCAGTCATCCTATCCCCCTCCTCAGTCACCCTATCACCTCCTCAGTCATCCTATCCACCTCCTCAGTCATCCTATTCACCTCCTCAGTCATCCTATCCACCTCCTCAGTCATCCTATCCACCTCCTCAGTCATCCTATCCTCCTCCTCAGCCGTACGTACAACCCATCTGGCACGGATGCATATTTATGACAAAAAATAAATCAAACTCCATCCTCTCCACGTTTTACTGGCAGTTATCATCAGCGTGTGGAAATGTTCCGTTTTCCAGGAAAAGAAGCAGAATGAGAAGCTGAAAGAAGTCTGGTTGGTGCATGCTGCCCACTGTTTCTCTGGGCATCAGTGTACATGGACCCGCATGCCGTCACAAACAGGAAATGACCTGCAAATTTCCGATGAAGCTGTTCCCACTGAAATGTGCTGTAAGAATCTTTCCTATGGAATGTTCTAGGTAAGTAATAGTGTTCTCTATATAGGTTTCTGCAGTCATAAAAGATTACAGAATAGTTTCACAAATACTCAAACATTTAACACCATCTCACTACATGTATTTCTTTTTTAAAAACCAATAGGCAAAGTAGCCCATGCCACCCAGCGAGCCCATAAGAAATGAGGCTCCGAAGAAAGATGGCGGCTTCTTTTTTACCATCCGGAATGCGTTGGGCAGGACCGCTGACAGGAGGGTCGTGTGGACGTCTCCGAGAACCTTCCGAAAAGCGTAGCGTTTTTGGACCCGCACAAAAAATGACTGCAAGTTGGCTCTGCTACCGTCCTCCCAGTATTTCTTAGAAAGTCCCAGAAATTTGAGCCGGTGCAGAAGCGCACCGAGGCAGATATCAGCTAGCGTAAAGTCCGGTCCACAGAGCCACAACTCACACTTTTCATCTGCAGGAAAAACAACATGATGTGTAACCAGAAAACACAACATTACAAATAAAACAACACCAGTAAACAAACCTTGATACTCTAGTTTCCTTTTCTCCAGCTCGGCCTCCACCTGGTCCAACACCATGGCTAACTCCCCCAGGATTTTCTTCAGGTAGTTTACATTATCGTGGTCCAAAATCTTTGCCTGAAATTAGCCAAGATTATTCATTTCACTTTGTTTGAATCTGTCCTGTTTTATATTTGTGATGTCATAGAACCGTACCAACCTATCAGATCTCTGCAGGGCTGTTAGTGGTTTCTAGGTTTTCTAAAAGTCCAGTTGGAGGTAGAGCCTTTAGTCACTGAGACAGTTTTATGAAATAATCTCCTTAAAAAGAAGCAGTTTCTCCATCTAGAATCAGTTTTGAAATATAGCTCTTTTGAAAAGATTATTTCCAGGTTATTTTCTCCTCCGTTCAGAGGCATCTTCTCTTAGTTAACCTTTTATAGGGCACACGTTTTTCACGTTTTTACTCTGAACAAGCACACACGCTTTCAAACTAACGGGAAACTGAATGTTTTCAGTTGTTCACTTCTCAAATAATCTCTTTTCTAAAGTTAGTTTCATCTGTTTTGCCCAACTGCAGCCGCTTTTGGCTGCTCCAACCTGTAAAGGGTTAAACAAGCCGGTCAGAAACTCTACTTCCACCTCACCTAGACGCTTCCATACCTCTACAGGTACATCACTAGGACTGAAAGAGGTTCCACTCTTCAATGACCTCTGAACATCTCCTGCTCCACAACGGGAACCTCTTCTACTCTTTCATTTTAAAGTTCTCTCGCATCTGGATTTTTTTTTCTCTTCGTGCGTCACCAATAAAAATGCTCGATTATTTATCTAAGAACCTTATTAATACTATTTATGCTAATGAGTTAACAACTTGATTTGACATACAATAATCATATGTTATTAAATCCCTCGTTGTTAAATTACTGTGCTGCATTGTACCGCAACAGGCAGCCATGACGGCGCCAATGGTGGGAGCATCTGGGGGTCAGGTGTCTACTCCAAGGACGCTTAGGGATGAGCTTATGGCGGGAATCAAACCGGCCACTCTTTGGTCCAAAGACAGCCATTCTACCACCAAGCTACCCTTCCCTCCGGTGAACCAGTGAGGTGATTAAATAATTATGCTAATGAGGCAGTAATTGTTGTTGTCTGAGGCAGGATGAATCAGACTCACCATGAGCTTCTTCTGCTTGGACAGGTATGGTTCTGACAGCTGAGGTTCCTCATGGTCCAGCTTCATGAGCTCCGTGGCAGCATTGGCCAGGTGTCCTGCACACACACACACACACACACACACACACACACACACACACACACACACACACACACACACACACACACACACACACACACACACACACACAGGTCAGCTGTGAGACCTACCTGCTGCTTCAATGTGGCGTCCGTGGGAAGGTAGAGGGGAACCTACTGCGTATCTCTGCCGTGGCGTACTTAGGGATCATGGAGTCTGTGGTGAGCTCTGGGTGCAGGATGCAGCCATGCGTGTAGGCGTCCATAGGTAGACCATCCAACAGGTGGCGGTACTGCAGCACACGCTCATGAAGGGGTGAGTCCTCATCGGGAACTAGCTGAGCCACCGTGTCTGTCGGAGACATCGAGAAGGTAAGGGTTCAGAGCATGCAGACATGCAGGAGGCTGGTAATGAGTCTCAGCCCAGGTACGCTGGCGTTACTTTTTTTCTATTTGACTTTAAATAAAGTTGGATTCTTTAAATCTTACCTCCAACAAAGTTCTTCTCCAGGTAATCGATGATCTGGTTGTAATCACTGATGATGGTTTCTCTGTGCAGTAAGACGGGTACTTCCTCTCCCAGGTTCAGCCTCATGAACCAGGGCTCTTTGTGCTCCTGGAGAGGGAGACTCACGTCCCTCTCCTCACACACCAGACCCTTCTCACTGATCACCAAGCGCACCTGAAACCACAGTCAGTCATGTTGCTTCTTTACAAAGTTCACAAACTAAAAACGAGAAGAACTGAACACCGTTTTTCTTGGTTCAATAGTTCATTCTGAGTGTGTGTGTGTGTGTGTGAATGTGTATGAGTGTGTCTGTGAGTAATTGTGTGCGTGTTTGTGTGTATGTGTATATGTGTAATTGTGTGTATGTATGAGTTTCTTTGTTTGTGTGTCTGCGTGTATGTGTGTGTGTGAGTGTGTATACGTGTAATTGTGTGTATGTGTGTCTGTGAGTGTATGTGTGTGTGTGTGTGTATGTGTGTGTGAATCAAGAAATAAGAATAATGAAGAAGAAGAAAACCTTTACTTGTCCCACAATGGGGAAATGGCAGAGTGTGTGACCCCACCCTGTGTGTGTTTGTGTGTATGTATGAGTTTCTGTGTTTGTGCCTGTATGTATATACTGAATGTGTGTGTGAGAGAGTGTGTGTTTGTGTGAGTGTCGGGGAGTGTGTGTGTATGACAGTGTGTGTGTATGTGTGAATGTGGAGGACTATGTGTGTGTGTAAGTATGAGGGTATTTATACACACATATACACACGCGTTAATGATGATACACCTGTAATACACATCCAGCATCAATGTGTGTATGTGTGTGGGGGAGTGTGAATGTGGGGGAGTGTGTGTTTGTGTGTGTGTGTGTGTGTATCATCGTTAACGTTATAATTACTGGTTAATGAGTCTTTATTTAAGTCGCAGCTCCAGAAAATCTTCTTCAAACTTTTCAAAAAGGAGAAAAAAAATTAATCTGCCACCAATCAGGGACGAATCCAGAATTTTCTAAAGGGGGGTGGTGGGCGCGTGAGGTCATAGACAAAACGAACACCTGTGGTGCTCACCAGTATAGGGGGTCTGGGGGCATTCACCCCAGAATATTTTGAAAAATAAGTAATTTTCCTGCATTTTGATGCAAATTTTGCCCAAAGTTTATGATAATTAAAGTTGTAAGAACACTTTTTTTGTGGATCAAAAGACCCCCCTCTCCCCCCCCACACACACGGATCCGCCCTTGCCAATGTTCCCTCTCATTTTTAATGTGTCTAAGCAAACAGGAAAGCTTCCTGGGCAGAAGGGGGCGGCGCAAAAACTTTGACTTTTTTGTGACGTCATCATCAGTGACGAACCAAACTCTGAAGCAGCGCTTTGAAGCAGTTTGTTTCATAAAGAATGAAGAAAGAGATCCAGAGCTCTGTCTTATTTTAACATCTTTAGATTACATTGAGTTTTATTTTTTGTGCTCCAGAGCTTTTCTATTAATCTGCGAGCGGGATTAATATCTGCAGCTTCGGGGGAACACTGTCCCTCACCAAGCTGTCCTGTAACCCAGGTTCCCCCCACTCTGTTCACTCTTCATGTTTCATTAGAAATGAACATGAACGTCTGAGCTTTTAGATCATTAAAAAAAAAAAACTTTAAAAAACCAAAACTATGAAACTTTAGTAGCAGAAAACCAGAAGGATTCGACTGGTAAACTTTGTCTGACCACCTCGTGCCCGATTCCCTCTGTGCAGGATTGTCTGTTCTCCCTCCTTTTTTCGTTCCGTCATCTGCCTCTTATCCGAGTCGGGGTCACGGGGGTAACAGCCTCAGACAAGAAGCCCAGGCTTCTCTCACCCCGGCTGCATCCTCCAGCTCATCCGGAAGGATCCCAAGTCGTTCCTTGTCCAGCTTTGAGAAATAGTCTCTCCAGCGGGTCTGGGGTCTGCCTCTTGGGCTCTTCATGGCGAGACGTGCCTGGGACACCTCACCAGTGAGGGGCTTGGGGGCATCCTGATCAGACGCCCGAACCACCCCAGCTGGCTTCTATCGACCTGGAGGAGGAGCGGCTCTAAACAAAGCTCTTCCTGGATGGCAGAACTCCTCACCTGAATCTTTTCCTCCATGATGACTCCTTTTTTTTTTGTTTTGGATTGTGAGCAGCTCCAGCACTAGGCCAACACCCCCTGGGACCACCTATGATGACTTTTATTTTCTTTATTCATCAACTCCTGTCCCACAACTTAAGAATGAGCTCCAGAGTTCATCAGGTCTCCACGAAGAGTTTAAAAAAGACCTGAAGACATTCTTTAAATGAGGCTTTTCATTTTTATTTGATGTTTTTCTGAACGTAGGTTTTGTTTTTTTTTAATTGTTTTTATTGCTTTTTACTTTTTCTTGTTATTGATGAAGCACTTTAGGATTTTTATTTTTTTAAAAAAACATTCAGACTGTTATAAATAAAATATATTTTTATTACCTGCTGCTCTGAAAAAACACAGATGAAATCCAGCTGTGTTTCTCAGTCAAACTGGACCAGAGAACCTGAGAGATGATCACATTCAGCCTCTGGTTCAACAAAGAGTTTTATTACTTTCACTTTTTTTCACCAGGATTTTTTGTTCACATAAAACAAGAGGCTGCTGGTGGTGGACTGGTGCCCAGTGGCGGACTGGTGCCCGGTAGCCTCACAGCAAGAAGGGTGGGGTTCGAGAGTGGTGACGAGGCTTGAAACACTGGTCTTTGGGGAGGCGTTGGCTCAGTGGTAGAGTGTTCGTTCTTGGACCAGGAGAAGCTGGTTCTAATCCCACTGAGACCCCTAAGTGTCCGTGGAGCACCTAACTATCTAGTTGCTCCCTGCATCAGCGCCGTCATGGCTGCCTGCTGCAGTGCAATGCAGCACAGTAATTTCCCCATTGAAGGACTAATAAAGGAATTCTTCTTCTTCTTTTCTGTGTGTAGTTTGCATGTTCTACCTGTGTATGTGTGGGTTTTCTCTAGTTTCTTCCAAAAACGTGCGTGTCAGGATGATTGGCTGCTGCAGCCATGTGAACAGCCAATCACAGGGCAGCACGTACCCATGTGGACAGCCAATCACAGGGCAGCATGTAGCCATGTGGACAGCCAATCACAGGGCAGCATGTAGCCATGTGGACAGCCAATCACAGGGCAGCATGTAGCCATGTGGACAGCTGATCACAGGGCAGCATGTACCCATGTGGACAGCCAATCACAGGGCAGCATGTAAGCCATGTGGACAGCCAATCACAGGGCAGCATGTAGCCATGTGAACAGCCGATAGCAGGGCAGAATGTAGCCTTGTGGACAGCCATTCACAGGGCGGCATATATCAACACCTAGTATCGTCCCTCCCCGTGCAGTATCGTCCTTCCCCGTGCAGTATCGTCCCTCCCCGTGCAGTATCGACCCTCCCCGTGCAGTATCGACCCTCTCCCCTGCATCCAGCATCATGAGGGTTTTATATCCCTACCTTCTGTGATGTGAAGGACTGGGTCCAGTGATACAGAACCAGCTGGTCTCTGGTCCTGGGTTTGGCCTCTGCTGGCGGGTCCTGGTCCTGGCCCCCCTCCCCCTCCTCCTCCGCAGCAGAGATGGGCCACCAGCTGCAGTTTGTGGGGGTAAGATGGTTAGAAGAGGCCATGATGGAGCGCTTTGAGGAGAAACCAGAAAGATGGAGGATGTCAGCAGGATCCGAGCAGCAGCATCACCACGGCAACCACAGGATCTTCATCAGTCTGACATGATGCTGCGCGCACCGTCACCTCACACACCGCGCATGCGCGCTACGCAGGAAGGTCATGCAGCTTCCTGTAAGGACGCTGGATCAGGACCAGATGGATGTGAGCCTCCTTCTCAGTGAGGGAAAAAACATGGGTTTGATTTGTAGAAAAAAAAAACAGAGAATAAAACGGACTCAGACGGATTCATGCAGACCCCCAGAGCCCCCCCCCCAAAAAAACACCCGCCCACACACACACACACACACACACACACACACACACACACACACACATGCACACACACAAACATCAGTTTTTAAACTTGTACTTTTAAATCTTAAAGGATTTTTAGACAGTCCTGCCTTTAGAGTCTCCTTCTCAGTGAGGAGAACCACCAGTGGGAACCAATCAGAAATCAGCCCCCCTGACCGTTAACTAGGACTCACAGAGGGGTCACACAGAGGAGATTAGGGAGACAGGACAGAAAAGCCAGGTCTCAGACGAGGGGATGTGGATATATCAGGTACCGAGGTCTCCTCAGTCTGGCAGCATCGGGGACAGGAAGCCAGAGGATCCATCAGGAATCTGAATAAGAGGGCACAACCCCAACGTGCCACCCTGACCCCAGACTTCTAGAACCAAGCTGACAACTAGAAACTTTTATTTAATCAGGAACAAAATCATCATTAACTCGTCAAAAAAGAAGAGGTGTTGTGTTCAGGTTGTAACGGGTTGGTGTTAACACTCACACCTTCATCAGTGTGAACGTGTTAACACTCACACCTTCATCAGTGTGAAGGTGTTAACACTCACACCTTCATCAGTGTGAAGGTGTTAACACTCACACCTTCATCAGTGTGAAGGTGTTAACGCTCACACCTTCATCAGTGTGAAGGGGTTAACACTCACACCTTCATCAGTGTGAAGGTGTTAACACTCACACCTTCATCAGTGTGAAGGGGTTAACACTCACACCTTCATCAGTGTGAAGGTGTTAACGCTCACACCTTCATCAGTGTGAAGGGGTTAACACTCACACCTTCATCAGTGTGAAGGTGTTAACACTCACACCTTCATCAGTGTGAAGGTGTTAACACTCACACCTTCATCAGTGTGAAGGTGTTAACACTCACACCTTCATCAGTGTGAAGGTGTTAACGCTCACACCTTCATCAGTGTGAAGGTGTTAACGCTCACACCTTCATCAGTGTGAAGGTGTTAACGCTCACACCTTCATCAGTGTGAAGGTGTTAACGCTCACACCTTCATCAGTGTGAACGTGTTAACGCTCACACCTTCATCAGTGTGAACGTGTTAACGCTCACACCTTCATCAGTGTGAACGGGTTAACGCTCACACCTTCATCAGTGTGAACGGGTAAACGCTCACACCTTCTTCAGTGTGAACGTGTTAACACTCACACCTTCATCAGTGTGAACGTGTTAACACTCACACCTTCATCAGTGTGAACGTGTTAACACTCACACCTTCATCAGTGTGAACGTGTTAACACTCACACCTTCATCAGTGTGAACAGGTTCCAGATACCTGGTTGTCCTGTGACTGTGGAGTGGGTCTTAGAGGAGGAGCGGTCATGACATGGGTCATTATAAAAACGATGCCATCAGATTAAAAAAAACTAACATTTTGTATTTTGTTAGAATAATGATTAAAGACAATTTTTTTCATTCATTTTTAAAGTACAGTCATTCCAATGGTTTTACACACCTGAGACCAGCTCCACCAGCTGGTCTCAGGTGTCTCAGCCGTCTCTGTTTCTGGTGGCCTGGTGACCATCCGGCCTGGTGACCAGTCGGTCTGGTGATCAGTCGGCCTGGTGATCAGTCGGCCTGGTGACCATCCAGCCTGGTGACCAGCCGGCCTGGTGACCAGTCGGTCTGGTGATCAGTTGGCCTGGTGATCAGTCGGCCTGGTGACCAGCCGGCCTGGTGACCAGCCGGCCTGGTGACCAGTCGGTCTGGTGATCAGTTGGCCTGGTGATCAGTCGGCCTGGTGATCAGCCTGTTTAAAGAGGAATCTTTTAAATGTAGAACAGTGTCTACCTCCCTCCCTCTCTCTCTCTCTCCTTCTCTCTCTGTCTCTCTCGAGCTGGGGGCTCATTCTATAAAACTAAAGGCTCCAGCTCTACTTGGATTTATTTACTTATTCTTGTCTTTTTTTTTGTTTCATCCTCTGAACTGTTCCGTACCGTCGTCTTCTGCTTATCTGGGGCCGGGTTGCGGGGGCAACTTGCAATATCCCCATTGTGGGACAACTAAAGGTTTTTCTTTTCCTTAAATAACTTCAGACCGGAAGCCCAGGCTTCTCTCTCCCCGGCTGCATCTTCCAGCTCACCCGGAAGGATCCTGAGCTGGAGGATCCTCTACCACCTGTACCAAGCTGCTGAGGTGTTCCCTGTTCTGAGTGAGAGCCCAGCCACCCTACGGGGAAAGCTCATTTCGGCTGCTTGTACCCACAATCTCATTTTTTCGGTCACCACCCACAGCTGGTGACCATGGGTGAGGGTAGGAACGTAGATCCTGGTTACCATGGTGAGGGTAGGAACGTAAATCCTGGTTACCATGGTGAGGGTAGGAACATAGATCCTGGTTACCATGGTGAGGGTAGGAACGTAGATCCTGGTTACCATGGTGAGGTCAGGAACGTAGATCCTGGTTACCATGGTGAGGGTAGGAACGTAGATCCTGGTTACCATGGTGAGGTCAGGAACGTAGATCCTGGTTACCATGGTGAGGTCAGGAACGTAGATCCTGGTTACCATGGTAAGGGTAGGAACGTAGATCCTGGTTACCATGGTGAGGGTAGGAACGTAGATCCTGGTTACCATGGTGAGGGCAGGAACATAGATCCTGGTTACCATAGTGAGGGTAGGAACGTAGATCCTGGTTACCATGGTGAGGGTAGGAACGTAGATTCTGGTTACCATGGTGAGGGTAGGAATGTAGATCCTGGTTACCATGGTGAGGGTAGGAACGTAGATCCTGGTTATCATGGTGAGGGTAGGAACGTAGATCCTGGTTACCCTGGTGAGGGTAGGAACGTAGATCCTGGTCACCATGGTGAGGGTAGGAATGTAGATCCTGGTTACAATGGTGAGGATGGGAACGTAGATCCTGGTTACCATGGTGAGGGTAGGAACGTAGATCCTGGTTACCATGGTGAGGGTAGGAACGTAGATCCTGGTTACCCTGGTGAGGGTAGGAATGTAGATCGACTTGTAAATCGAGAGCTTTGCTTTTCGGCTCAGCTCTCTCTTTACCACGACAGACCGATGCAGCGTCCTAGTTATTGCTGATGCTGCACAGATCCGTCTGTCGATCTCCCGCTCCATCCTTCCTCCACTCGTGAACAAGACCCCGATATACTTAAACTCCTCCACTTGGGGCAGGACATTAAAATGTAAACGTTTAAAAACAAAGCGTTACTTTTTTTTTTTTCACTGCTTGAGACAAAAAATGAAAACAAAATTCGGTAAGTTTTTTAGTTCATGAGAGGGACGGTCTCCTTTAGGGGTGTCCCTTCAGGGGTCCCCACAGGAAGCCAGCTTCAGGGGGTGTCCCTTCAGGGGTCCCCACAGGAAGCCAGCTTCAGGGACAGTAAAGAATCTTCTTCTCCTTTCGGGGTGTCCCTCCAGGGGTCCCCACATGAAGTCAGCTTTGTGGACGTTAAAGAAAGCTGCTTTTCTCCTTTTAAAAGTAGACTTTTCAGGTCAGAGGTTGATGGTTTAAAATGTTCCCCCCTCTTTTTGGGACCTCTTCTTCTCCCTCCTGGACCGTTAGATACCCCAGGAAACACGGAGTGTTCTGATTGGTTGATATGACACCATAAAATCACTAATAAAAAATGAAATCAAACTTTATGGGATGTTAGAGAAAAATGTAAAACTTCATTATTAATCTTGTAAAAAGAAACTTTTAATTAAATAAATTTATTGATTTAAAACTGTTTATTTGTTGAAAAGGAATAAATAATTTTTTCTTAAACATTTCTTGTTTGTTTTTTACGTAAATAAACATCTTCTATCAAGAATCCACCAGAGGGCACCATAGAAAAGCTGATGAGAGGACCTGGCCTAACAGAGACCCGGTCCAACAGAGACCCGGTCCAAAAGAGACCCGGTCTAACAAAGACCCGGTCCAACAGAGACCCGGTCCAACAGAGACCCGGTCTAACAGAGACCCGGTCCAACAGAGACCCGGTCTAACAGAGACCTGGTCTAACAGAGGTTTTCTAGTAAATAAAAAAAAAACTCTGAAGTTTATTTTTCAGGTTTAACTTAAACTTTTTAAATCTTTTATAATATTTTTATATATTTTTTTTTATTACTTCTACATTTCACTAAAAAAAACAACAAAAAACAACGACTTGTAAAACTCGATTTACAAGTCGATCTACGTTCCTATCCTCACCATGGTAACCAGGATCTATTTTCCTACCCTCACCATGGTAACCAGAATCTACGTTCCTACCCTCACAATGGTAACCATGATCTACGTTCCTACCCTCACCATGGTAACCAGGATCTACGTTCCTACCCTCACAATGGTAACCAGGATCTACATTCCTACCCTCACCATGGTAACCGGGATCTACGATCCTATCCTCACCATGGTAACCGGGATCTACGTTCCTACCCTCACCATGGTAACCGGGAACTACATTCCTACCCTCACCATGGTAACCAGGATCTACGTTTCTACCCTCACCATGGTAACCAGTATCTCCATTCCTACCCTCACCATGGTAACAAGGGTCTATGTTCCTACCCTCACCATGGTAACCAGGATCTACGTTCCTACCCTCACCATGGTAACCAGGATCTACATTCCTATCCTCACCATGGTAACCAGATCTACGTTCCTACCCTCACCATGGTAACCAGGACCTATGTTCCTACCCTCACCATGGTAACCAGGATCTACGTTCCTACTCTCACCATGGTAACCAGGATCTACGTTCCTACCCTTATTTATTTATGTTACAGTATTTATTTTCTGAATTCTTCCAACCAATAGAAATACTTCTTTCATTCTGAAACCAGGAAGTTGGATTGATTGGCAGGCTGTGCACCAATTGTCTGAGGTTTTAAATGACACTAATTTCACTGTTTATTTTAAACATATATATTTTAGTGCCTTTTTTTACAAGCATGAGTTCAACCAGCGAAGTCTGGTATGTAACAGCAGGAGTTTCAGGGTTTCTAGGATTTCTAAAAGTCCAGTTGGAGGTAGAGCCTTTAGCTACCAAGCTCCAGTTTTATGGAATAAGCTCCCAGCTCAAGTGAGAGAGGCAGACAGTGTTCCTACATTTAAAGGGAGTCTTGAAGCATTCCTGTTTGAACAAGCTTATCAACAGGCCAGATAGAAACAGAGACGTTTAGCTGCTGCTAGATCCTAGAAGCTGGGGAAAGTATGGTACCGTGGGGTTCTGTCCTCTAATTCTATCTACTATCCTCTACCAGTCTGTCTTGGTTCTTGATGTATCCACATCTCTCTTGTCTGATTCCTATCTTTCATCTCATTCATTCTTCTCTAATGTCTTCATGTAGGTTTTTTTCCATCACTAGTTGGTCCAGTATGATTCATATGGTGTCCTTCTCTCTCTTCCTCCTCCTTGTTTCAGATTCCTGATGGATCCTCTGTGTTCCTGTCCTGTGATTGGTCAGACTGAGGAGGTCTCTGTGTTCCTGTCCTGTGATTGGTCAGACTGAGGAGGTCTCTGTGTTCCTGTCCTGGGCGTGGTCAGACTGAGGAGGTCTCTGTGTTCCTGTCCTGTGATTGGTCAGACTGAGGAGGTCTCTGTGTTCCTGTCCTGGGCGTGGTCAGACTGAGGAGGCCTCTGTGTTCCTGTCCTGTGATTGGTCAGACTGAGGAGGTCTCTGTGTTCCTGTCCTGGGCGTGGTCAGACTGAGGAGGTCTCTGTGTTCCTGTCCTGTGATTGGTCAGACTGAGGAGGTCTCTGTGTTCCTGTCCTGTGATTGGTCAGACTGAGGAGGTCTCTGTGTTCCTGTCCTGGGTGTGGTCAGACTGGGGAGGTCTGTGTGTTCCTGTCCTGTGATTGGTCAGACTGAGGAGGTCTCTGTGTTCCTGTCCTGTGATTGGTCAGACTGAGGAGGTCTCTGTGTTCCTGTCCTGTGATTGGTCAGACTGAGGAGGTCTCTGTGTTCCTGTCCTGGGCGTGGTCAGACTGAGGAGGTCTCTGTGTTCCTGTCCTGTGATTGGTCAGTCTGAGGAGGTCTCTGTGTTCCTGTCCTGTGATTGGTCAGTCTGAGGAGGTCTCTGTGTTCCTGTCCTGGGTGTGGTCAGACTGATGAGGTCTCTGTGTTCCTGTCCTGTGATTGGTCAGACTGAGGAGTCCTATGTGTTTGATCTACCATCCCGTTTCCTTCAGGATGAAGAACATCTACTGATTTCTTCAGATTAAGATCATATTCAATTAACAGTCTGCTTGTCCCGGGGGAGGGAGCTCCCCTTCATGGGGATCCTCATCAGGTTTCTTCTTTTTTCCCCACTGCTGGCTTTTCCTCACTGTGAAGAAGGGCCTAAGAGCAGGAATGGGCTGAAATTGTTTAACTAATCTTTATTTTGTACCTTCTTTTTTCTTTTATTTGCACAGTTGTTTTGTGATATTTTACTGTTCAAAATATTTAAGTTGAATTTAGTTCCAAACTAACAGCAGGAGTTTTATTTCTGAAGGACTGGTGTGTGTGTGTTTGTATGTGTGTGTGTGTGTGTGTGTCTGCAGGACTCAAGGGGAAGGATTGGTTTGTATTTTTGGAAGTGTGCATGTGCGTGTGCGCCTGTGGCCTTGTTAGGAGCGCAGAGGGGCCATGGCAGAACCCTGAGGGGTGCAGAGCAGGGGGAGCACCGGGAGCACCGGCGGGAGCGGGGGGAGCACCAGGAGCAGCAGCAGGAGTAGGGAACACCAGGGAGCAGCACCAGGAGAGCAGGGAGTACCTGGGCAGCACCCGGAGCCCAGCTCGGCCCGGTCCTCTTCGGAATGAGTGGGGGCCGCTTTGAGTTTGATGATGGGGGAGCGTACTGTGGAGGCTGGGAGGGGGGGAAAGCCCACGGCCACGGCATCTGTACCGGACCTAAAGGCCAGGGGGAGTACTCTGGCTCCTGGAACTATGGCTTTGAGGTGGTGGGGGTCTACACCTGGCCAAGTGGGAACACCTATGAGGGCTACTGGTCCCAGGGGAAACGCCACGGTCTGGGAGTAGAGACCAAAGGACACTGGATCTACCGGGGGGAGTGGACCCACGGCTTCAAGGGGAGGTATGGGGTCCGGGTCAGCGTGGGCAGCGGGGCCAAGTATGAAGGCACGTGGAATAACGGTCTGCAGGACGGGTATGGCACAGAGACCTACGCTGATGGAGGTGAGAGTTCTCTAATCCACAGAGAGGGAGGGGGTATGGAATGGCAAGGTGCTGCAGGCAGTGTGTGTGTGTGTGTGTGTGTGTGTGTGTGTGTGTGGGAGAGCGGGGCGGGGGGGAATAAAAATAGACTTAAAGTGAATTCCTGACAGGTTTTTTGGGAATAAAAAGAGAGGCTTCTAGAGGAATGAAACAATACCTGCTGCTGGCCAATGACTGAGCAGGAATACACTCTGCATTCCAAATAGGAAGTACTCGATGGCTCCACCTCACTGAGTCACTCTTGTAAAGACAACCAGTCCTTTAATATTTCCTCAAACATTTTTGGTTCCATTTGGGTGCTCGCTCGGTGACCGCAGTGAAACATGGAAACACAGTGGAATGACTTTCATTTCGTCTTCTGAACTGTTCGTTCCTAATGAGGTCGTGGGGGGTGCCAGAGTTTATCCCAGTTGATTTCAGGCGAGAGGCAGGATCCATCCTGAATAGGTCACACACACAAAGACAACCTAAACTTTATTTTTCAGCCCAAAATCACAAAACCATTTTCTTAATGGGGTTCATTTGAAGATTGAAAAAAGTACAAAATCAAACAACGAACAAAAAAAGAAAGATAGTAGGTACATACTCCGCAACAGACTGGCAACCTGTTTAGGGTGTACCCTTCCCTCTGCCTTTAATCAGCCGGGATGAACTTTGGAACCCACCGCACCGCTGTAAGGGATAGACGGATAAGAAGGTGACTGACTGACTGACTGACAGACTGAGTGAGCAGGTACATCCTGTAAACAAACAGCTCAATGCTAACTAAACAAAAGCTAGCTAAACAATTTCAACGCATTTAGATCCTCCTTCACGGTGAGGATAAACAAACAAACAAACAAAAAAACACTCCAACAAAACCAGCAGTGGGAATAGACACAAGAAACCTGATGAGGATCCACATGAAGGAGAGAACCCGCCCCCCGGGACGAGCAGACTGTTAATTAGATATGATCTTATTCTGAAGGAATCAGTGGATGGGGTTCATGTTGGGTTTTATTGTTTTGAACTTGTTCCAGTCGTGGGTTCGACTCCATCAAAGGGACTTTATGGTCATTTTTTAATGTGCTTTGTTTTTCTTCCAAAGTTGTTTTCGATCCCGGAAAAAAAAAGAATATTCTTAAGGATTTGATCTTAGAACAGATTCATGTTTAAAACTTATTATCTTAGATCGGCTGTCATAAAAGATCCTTCCACAGAGTTTTATCTCCTCCAGTGACTAGGTCAGGGAGTACAGTGATGGGAAAACAACCAGAGAACAGAGGACACTAACGTTCGTCCTCCATGTTTGTAGTTCTGTAGATCCACCATGCTGTACATCCTCCATGTTTGTAGTTCTGTAGATCCACCATGCTGTACGTCCTCCATGTTTGTGGTTCTGTAGATCCACCATGCTGTACGGTCCGTCCTCCATGTTTGTAGTTCTGTAGATCCACCATGCCACACGGTCCGTCCTCCATGTTTGTAGTTCTGTAGATCCATCATGCTGTATGGTCCGTCCTCCATGTTTGTAGTTCTATAGATCCACTATGCCATACAGTTCATGTTGGTAACAATTCACCAGATTGAGAATTTAAAGACAGTGTTTAGAAAGTTTATTCAGGAAAAGTTTGTTTTTACGTTTTTTTTTTTTTGTTTGGGTGTGTTACATACGTCACGTTAAGCCCCCCCCCTCCAGAGAGGAATGATCCACCCAATGCTGTGGGGTCAGACTGTTTCCACGGAGACAAACAAACAGCCTGACAGATCAGGATAACGTTTTACCAAACTGATCATAAAGTACAGGTCTTGATTTTTTCACACATCTGTCCCGTCGACCCTCCGTCCCGTCGACCCTCCGACCCTCCGTCCCGTCGACCCTCCGACCCTCCGTCCCGTCGACCCTCCAACGCTACGGTCAAACTGAAATAAATACAAACTGCTGCTGTCAATCAAACACGACGACTGAAGCCAAGCAGCAGAATTTTTCAGTTTTCTTTTGTTTTTTTCTGTTCGAGACGACAGAAAATCCGACAAACGGAAGAATGTCGTAAACTATAAACTGTATAATCAGTGGTAGTTTTTAAAAGTTTTATTTTTTTGTTCCTCTCTTATCACAGATTTAAACACACACAGTTTGTCCAAACCGAAGGTTAGCGGATTGGTTTTATTGTTTTCCGTCATCTTGGAAAAAAACTTAGATGAAACCAAGTTTGCGGTGAGTTCCCTGAGTCATCAGCTTTAGACCCGGTCTGCTATGTTGGGGGGTGATAGCACCACATGTCAGAGTAATAATAACCCAGCAGCTCCATGCCCTCCTGCCCCTCCCCCCACCGTCACTGATCCACACATGTCTATTTCAGCCTGAGAATAGCTCCTTAGAGGACCTGTCAGGGGAGAGATTAACAAATGAGACGCTCGCTTCTAAAAATGACTCTGACATTCTGGCGAAGGTGCGGCTCGTTTTAATGACACCAAATGGCAGCATCTCCAACAGATGCTAATTCTAGCCGCTCTGTGATTGGACGAGCGGGCTTACGTTAGCATTACAAGTATGTTAGCTCCGTTACGTTAGCTCGTGCTAATAAAGAGTTAAAGTGTTTCTTTTAATCATCCGAACCCGTCCTGCCAATCATTGAGTCTGTGGGAGGCACATCGTGCCCACTATGAGGTGAAAGGTGGGGTACACCCTGCACAGGCCACCAGCCTGTCACTGAGGGGAAGACAACAACACGCTAGGAAAAGAGAACCAGCTGGTTCGTTGTAATTCTACCCAACTATGATCCACTGGTTTTACAGCACAGATACTACACATCCCAGAATGCTCTGCTGGGGTGTAGGCAGGAATGAATGAACTCTAATGTGGTGACAGTTGCTATGGAGACCAAATCCGAGCTTCACATAATTTAGTGTAGTTTTTATCCAGTATTATTAAGTTTTAATCGTCTTGGTTTAAATAAAAGAAACTATTTTAAATGTTTTAAATTAAGAAAAACTCATTCATTTATTTTTCTGAACCACTTATTACTAATAGGGTAACAGGGGGTGGCGGAGCCTATCCCGGCTGATTTCAGGTGAGAGTCAGATTACACCCTGAACAGGTCACCAGTCTGTCGAGGGGCCACACACACACACACACACACACACACACACACACACACACACACACACACACACACACACACACACACACACACTCATTCCTAGCAGCCAATCAACCTAACATGTATGTTTTTGGAGGAAACCAGAGAAAACCCACATGTTCACATGGAGAACAAGCAAACTACAATCAATACAAGCCTCGTCCCCACTCTGGGACCCAAACCCTGACCTTGTTGCAGTGAGGCCACCGCGCAGCCATTCAGAAACCTTTTTTTTTTTTTTTTTTTTTTAGGAATATTAATTTTTATCTGAAACTTTGAATTTTGTCCGGGTGGGTTTTTTGAGTTTGACTTTATGTCATCTTTAGGACGAACGAGCCTAGGCTTTGTTATTATTTATTATTATTAACAGTGAGGTCACTCAGTCTGTTTTTTATACCTAATTGTTTTGGTTAACATGCCGGAAAAGCCACCCTACCATGCTAATAATGTGCCAACAGCATGTGTAAAGTTCTTAGTTTAAGGAGTGAAATAGTTTCCAGGTTCTAAATATCGATGCCCACCTGTTCCCAGTCTCACTGTTTGATCTTTTTTAGTTAGAATTAACTTCAGGATTTTCTTCCCTGGACAGTTTTTATGGCTCTGTTTTTAAGACTTGAAATGTTTGAAACCAGAATGAAGAGCTACGTATGTGAGAAAGTCTTTGTCACAAGACTCTAGATCAGACCTGGGCAAATTAAGGCCCGCGGGCCACATCCGGCCCTTTGTACGCCCCTGTCCGGCCCGCGTGAGGCCAATCATAAACACCATAAATTAAATTTAAAAAAAAAAAACTTTTATTTTGAAATTTTATTTTATTTTGAAAAGCGTTACATCGCTACGTATGCATGCATGCAGAGTTTTCAAGGCGATTTCAAAACTCTTGAGAGTGAAATGCACATGGTTTGTTCTCCCTTCAACTGCAGTGTGGATGATGCACCAAGTGAAGTGATCTGCAGTCTGACACACATCTGGCAGATCACTTCAAGTCAGTCTTTTACTCCGCCCTCAAAGAGGAGAACTTTCCACACCTGAGGAGGCATGCTCAGAGGATCCTAGTCCTCTTTGGATCTACCTATCAATGTGAACAGACATTCTCAGTTATGAAGTTCAACAAATCCAAACACAGATCCTCTATGACTGATGACCACCTCTCAGCTGTCCTTCACATAGCCACTTCAGACATTCCGCCAGATTTCAATGTTCAAGAACAGACTGGATTATTCTCACTGAAGAGGTAACATGAGGTGGAAAGCATTACAAGTTATTAACAAGTTAAAAAATAAATTGCACTGGTTTAATAATTGTTTTTCTTATTTAACCAGTTTGACATAACCTAATATACATATTTACAGAGTGCTTTATTCTTCTGATTATCAGTACCAGCTATTCAAAATATTTAAGTATTTTACAATCAAAGAAAGTTGGTGGCCCTCTGACACAATTCAGGCTTCTCATGCGGCCCCTGATAAAAATTAATTGCCCACCCCTGGTCTAGATGAATGGACAGAATCCCACACCATGACTCCTCCACTGTGTTCTGCCGTGCAGATGTTTGTTTATAAAATTACATCTTTTTTTACAGGTGATCTACGATGTTTTTGTTTTTTTGAGTTAGAATGTGAGCAGCCCAAGAGAAACCAGGTTCTCCAGTCGAAAGACGGCAGCCTGGGACTCTATGATGGTTTTCTAACATATTAAAAGATGTTTGTATAGTTTATAAACACTGTAACGTCACGTCTTCTGGTCCTAATTTCTAATATTTATGTGATATTTCTATAATCTTTACATTGAACAGAAAAACGATGCGCTGTTCTGAGATATTTAACACCCCTCCTCCTCTCCAGTGTTTCTAACCTGAGCAACCATAGACATAAACACACTAGACGTTGCAGCTTCGCTAACAATTCTCTAGTCAGATGTTGTGTGTACTTTAAAGTTAGTGGGGTCGGTATCTAAGTCAGTATTTTACAAGAAGAAAATACTTAGAATAGTTAAGCTGAAGTTTGCCTGAAAAGATGGCCCCTAAAAAGCTTGTAAGTTTAACAATAAACCCAACAGCTTTACGGACATCACTATTTAAATTAAATGATATCTTTGCTGTTATTGGAGAGTAAATAAGTCGGTATTATGATTTATTCCATTCCGTTGTCTTCCGCTTATCTGGGGCCAGTTTGCGGGGGCAACAGCTTCAGACAGGAAACTCAGGTTTCTCTCACCCTGGCTGCGTCCTCCAGCTCACCTGAGAGGATTCCGAGGTGTTCCCTGCCCAGCTGGGAGACATAGTCTCTCCAGCAGGTCCGTGATCTGTCTATGGGGCTCCTCTTAATGGAACGTGCCCTAAACACCTCCCCTAATCTCCTCCATGAGACGCCACCTTATCTTGGCGGAGGGCTTTGCCTTGTCCCAGTGATCCGAGGAGTCATGTTGTCGGTGGCTTAATGCCCCAGGCAGGCTCACCCAAGGCAAACAGGTGCTAAGTGAGGGGCCAGGCAAAAGCGTGACTCAAAAACCCCTAATGAAGAGAACAATCAAAGTTTCCCTTGCCCGGACCCAAGGGTGGAGCACAAGACTGAGCACCTGGTGGCCGGGGTTTTACTCATGGGGCCTGGCCAGGCTCACCCTGAACAAGGGTCATTGGCAGTCCTTCCAGTGGACTCGCCACCTGCAGGATGGGCTACATAGGGTCGGGTGAAGGAGGACATGGGCGGTAACCGACGACGGGGGCCCTGGCAGTCAGACCCTCGGCTGCATAGTTTGTATAGTATGGTTTACATGCTCTATAAAATCTCAGTGAAACCCCGGCTGTAAACGTGGAGCTAACATTTTCTGGAGAAGATTCCACTAGTGAAAAAAAATACAGAAAAATAAAATTATATTCACATAAAAATATGAAAAGTAATCCTGAGTTCTGCTTTCAATCGTCGTCTGATTAGAACCAGAATCCACCACACAGTGCTCACACATCGGATCTGCTACCACAGGTAGGACTATTGATCCAAGATGGTGGCTGCAGCAACCAATGGGGGGTTTACTCTTTATGTCTATGTGTGCCACACCCAATCAGACATTGTTTCTCCTTATATGGTGATGTCCTCTGAAAACATGTGAAGTAACAGAGTGAAAAAAAAATGGACTTGAAACAAAAAAATCCGTCTGAACAGAAACAGAAAAGTAACAAAGATTATATAAAGTTATGTTTGGTGTTATTTTATGGGTTAAATTCAGATTTTCTGAGTAACGTCAGACCTTATAGACTCAGAAATAGAAAGCTGTGTTTACCAGACTATGTTCCTTTTTAATGTTCAGTGATGGATGATGTTCTTCAAAGTAAAGCTGAACACCATCCCAACATGTTTAATGCCTCCGTCTCATTGTGTCACTGACCTGACCCGTTCTTTCTGCTTTTTAAAGGTACTTTTCAGGGTCAGTTTACTGGCGGGATGCGACACGGGTACGGAGTTCGCCAGAGCGTTCCCTACGGCATGGCGGCTGTGGTACGTTCGCCTCTTCGCACCTCCTTAACGTCGCTTCGCAGCGAGCACAGCAACGGTACCGTCTTACAACAAGACGTCCCAGTCATCACCACCACCAACGCTTCAGGTGAGGAGACACCTGTGGCAACGCCGACCCATCTGGGACCCTCCCGCGGAGGCTTTGCTCTCACCCTCCAGGTGGACCCAGAGGCCGTGAAACCCAAGAAGAAAGGATTGTTTCGTCGGAGCTCTCTGCTGGGGAAGCTGAAGAAGTCCGAGTCCAGCACGTCACTTTCCAGCCAGAAAAGTAAGATCAGCTTCCTGCGAACAGAGTCGGCTCTGAGCTCCAACGCCAGCGACACGAACTCCACCATCAGCGGCGATGAGAGCCTAGCCGGTGGAGAGGACTTCCCCCCAGTGGAGGCGGACATCGATGCCACTACCACAGAAGTTTACATGGGCGAGTGGAAGAACGACAAGCGGTCAGGATATGGAATAAGTGAAAGGTCCAGCGGGCTGAAGTACGAGGGCGAGTGGCTCAACAACCAGAGACACGGCTACGGTTGCACCACGTTTGCAGAAGGAGGGAAGGAGGAAGGAAAGTACATGAACAACATGCTGGTGAAGGCGATGAAGAAGAGGGTGATCCAGCTGAAGGGAACAAAGATCAAGCAGAAGGTGGAGCGGGCGGTGGAAGGTGCTCAGAGGGCTGCAGCCATCGCCAAACAGAAGGCAGAGATCGCTGCGTCCAGGTAAGCAGAACGTCACCCGGCCAGACAGAGTTCTGATTGTACAAACACTGGCTGCTTTCCATCTGATTGGTTTGGAGTCCAAACCAGCAGGTTGAACACCCAATCACATTGTAGCAAGGTGGGGGATGTCAGAAATACATCAGCGAGCAGCGCCAGTGTTCTGTCGAGGTGTGAGGCCCGTTGAGACAAGTTGATTCATCAAACATTGGTATGTTTCGTTGGTGTGTTTGGCTAAGGAGACTCTCTATTAGGCAGGTGTGAGTTAACTGTACGCCCGATCCCCCGGTTTTCTTGAATGCTTTCAGTGGGCGGAGCTCTGTAGGACAACTTCATACAGCCCATCTGCTATTGGTCGGGGTTCAGTTCCCCACCCTGAAGGAACAGCACAGGATAATAAAATATTTAAATGCTCTTTGTGCTTACAAACACGCCACCAGCAGCTCTATAGAACAGTAGAACCAGCGCGTGTTACTGATTCTTATTTCTTCTATTCAGTCAGAAACGGGCAAACAGGTTTTTTAATATTTCTGGTTGGTAGGTTCGTGTTACCACATCTACTCACCAAAGAGACCCCATTTTTATTTCAATCATCACCAGCTTTTATTGACAGTGAAGCTTGCAGAAATAAATCACTGTAGAACTCAGCAAAATTTATTAACAGAATTATTTTGTAGATTTTTAATCATTCCAATTATTGGAGATTTTCACCATAAAATATCTGTCTTTAATTTAACCGTTTGGTTCATGTCTCATAACAAAATGTTGGAAGGTTTACGAGATCATTTCTTCATAATGGGAAATGGGGAATCTCCAAACATCAGGCTCCGCTGTTTTTTCTTCGGGTTCTCTTTCCGTTCCGTTGTCTTCCTCTTATCCAGGGCCGAGTGGTGGGACCTACATCCTCAGACGGGAAGCCCAGGCTTCTCTCACCCCGGCTGCATCCTCCATCTCAACCAGGAGGATCCTGAGGTGTTCCCTGTCCAGCTGTGAGACATAGTCTCTCCAGCGGTTTCCTCCCACTCTCCAAAAACATGCATGTTAGGTTAACTGGCCTCTTTGAAATTGCTCCTAGGAATGAGTGTGTGTGTGTGTGTGTGTGTGTGTGTATGATTGTCTGTGTGTGTGTGTGTGTGTGTGTGTGTGTGTGTGTGTGTGTGTGTGTATGATTGTCTGTGTGTGTGGCACTGGAACAGACTGGCGATCTGTTCGTTGTGTATCCTGCCTCTCGCCTGAAACAGCCGGGACAGGCTCTGACACCTCCATGACCGGGTCAGAAGACAAAAAAAAAAGAAGACCTTCTGGAGTCCAGAATGTTGTCCTGGATCCGGGATCATCAAACAAATACAAACAAATACAAACAAATACAAACAAATACAAAGTCTGCATTCCAATCATTCTTGAGTTTTTATTTATTTCAGGAGTTCCTGAAGCTTTAAAACTCCTTTCTTACGGAACTAGAAGTCTTTAAATTCTGTGGTTTGATCATAAATACTCGTGTGATGTTTTTTCTAAGAACCGGAGACACTAAACTAAAGTGAAACAGGAGGAAGTCGTTGGTTCTAGAGGAGGGTTGGTGTTAACGATGATTAGTATTCAGAAAGATGAAGCTGTAATTATTCATGAGTATATGAAAATATTACAGTATGAAAATGTTCCAGCATAAAAACACATGGATCCAGGTGACCCGATCGGATCAGGATGGTGTGGTGGTCTGACTGAGATTTAAATGATCTTAATGGTTTAAAACCAATAAAAAAACAAGCTTCAGAGTAAAACAGGTGACGTATGAGCGTCCATCTTGGAACATTATGGTCTGTTTGTCTCATAGAAATCCTTTTTGATCAATAATTAGTCGTTAGGCGTTCAGACCAAAGACCTTCAGCGTTACAGGACATCCTCCAACTCTCTGAAAGATTCAAAATAAAAGAACTGGATCCATGTGAGGTGTGACTGAGCGGGGCGCGTGCACGGAGCGCTCTGTGGATCACCGTGAGGGAGAAACGAGCTTCTTCATGTGTTCTCTTCTTCAGGTTTTCTGACCAAACAAGGTGCTTCTGTGTGCGGTGGAGCTGTGTTTACAGCAGGCCGAGCTGATGGATGGCAGACTTCTGTCCCATCTAAATATCACTGCATGGACGAGCAGAGTGTGAAACACACACACACACACACACACACACACACACACACACACACACACACACACACACACACACACACATCCTGCAGAATGCTGCAAAGAAACATTTAGATAATTCATTCAAATGTAAAGCAGATTGAAAATAAAATCCTTTTTATTGGTGGAAATGTTTTTGTTTTATTCGTTCCTCAACAGGACGTTTTTTTCATCCCATCATTAACACGAACTCAGACCCACAGAAACAGAGCAGGAACCTGAAGGTTTTCAGTGTGTCATCATGAAGCAGCTGGACTCATGGAGCTGACTGTAAACCAGAACATTCCAGTCCTTAGAACCTCATTCTCAAGGAGGAAAAACTCCTACAGGAGAAACCTTATGGAGATCCAGAGATCCTCTCCCTGGAAGGATGGACATGACTGGGATGACAGATGACATCATCATAATCCATGGTTGTAGGACGGAGCAAATAGACTTCATGCAGACTGGGAAGGGAGGGGGTGGGGGGAGTGGAGCGGAGGACTGTTTATTTGTTTCGTTTATCTCTAACGGAGTAGTGGGAGCCTGTCCTGGCAGGATACACCCCGAACAGTCTATTGCAGGGACACACACACACATACGTACACACAGACACAACCATGCACACACACACACATTCCTAGGGATAATTTCATGACAGCCAATCAACCTAACATGTATGTTTTTGGAGGAAACCAGAGAAAACCCACACATACACAGGGAGAACATGCAAACTACACACAGAAAGGACTGTGTTTCAAGCACCGTCCCACTCTGGGAGGCAAACCACCTATCGTTTTGCTGTGAGGCCACTGTGCATCCCACTATTTCTGTGTCTCCATGGTGGATCTACAGAACTACAAACATGGAGGACAGACCATAGAGCACGGTGGATCTACAGAACTACAAACATGGAGGACAGACCGTATAGCATGGTGGATCAATAGAACTACAAACATGGAGGACAGACCGTATAGCATGGTGGATCTAAAGAACTACAAACATGGAGGACAGACCATAGAGCATGGTGGATCTACAGAACAAAAAACATGGAGGACGGACCGTATAGCATGGTGGATCTATAGAACTACAAACATGGAGGACAGACCGTACAGCATGGTGGATCTACAGAACAACAAACATGGAGGACGGACCATACAGCATGGTGGATCTACAGAACTACAAACATGGAGGACAGACCATAGAGTATGGTGGATCTACAGAACAACAAACATGGAGGACAGACCGTACAGCATGATGGATCTACAGAACTACAAACATGGAGGACAGACCATAGAGTATGGTGGATCTACAGAACAACAAACATGGAGGACAGACCGTACAGCATGATGGATCTACAGAACTACAAACATGGAGGACAGACCATAGAGTATGGTGGATCTACAGAACTACAAACATGGAGGACTGACTGTACAGCATGGTGGATCTACAGAACTACAAACATGGAGGACTGACACCGTCGTCTTTGTTCTCTGATTGGATAGGATGTTTTATATTCGCTGCCTCCAATCCCTGACCTAGTTATTGAAGGAAAATGAAATTGAACGGAGGCATAGGTGACGGACGACCTATGAGTCAGCCTGACGACCTGCTGACTGACTTTAATCCAACCTGCTGGAACGAAAACATGGAGAGTTTATCTTTATTGTTTAAATAAATGGTTCAAACCAAACGAGTCTATAAAGTATTTTTCAGAAGTAAAACATTCTGTTTTATAATTTTGTTTTCTGTTAGTTTTAATAAACTTTTCTCAGTTTCTTTGAGAAGTCGGTGACATCTTGAAGACTTTAAAACCTGTCTGACATGAAGGTACACATCTGTTCCAGAGGTGCGTGCAATCGTTTGTAGTGTTTGGTTAAAAATACTCGATGATGCAGGACTGGCCTCTCACAAGGATTGCTGGTATTCTGTCAGTGTGTCGTCTAGAGGACGGGGTGTAAATGACGCACGCTTTGCCGTGCACTCATAGAAAGGCCTGACTAAATATGGACCGGCTGGATCACAATCAGAGGGGAGGGCAACAGCTGACCACCATCCTGTTAGAGTACATCTTCCCTGGCGGGATACACACCTTCTCTCTGTCATGCCCACCTCGCTCTGCTCCAGATGTTGGTGTGTACAGCTGTGGTTTGACCCTGCGTCAGCAGAAGTGTCAGATGGTTAGACGGATAAAAATATGAGCCGGCTCATAAACAAGTGTTGGACTATGACGGATCCATGTCCGACACCTTTCTGTAAGGGATCAGGTTTCACACCTTCCTGCTGAGGTTAGCAGTGTGTGTGTGTGTGTGTGTGTGTGTGTGTGTGTGTGTAAACATTCGGCCCTCCATGAACGTTTGCTTCTGCTGAAGGAAGTCATGAACTCTCTGGTTTAAAGATTTATCAAACTTCCTTTAAAAAGAATTAAAAATAAATACAGATTAGGTTTCAAATTAACACGTTTCTAAAATAACTGAATATTTTCATTTAAAAAAAAAAACAATATTTAAAGAGATGGAAACTTTAAGATTGTTTGAAAGATTTTTTTCTGCAGGACTTCAACCTCCCTTCGTTGGTTGGATTCATGGTTAAAGAGATGGACTGAAAAAAAATGAATAAACTGTGGACATTAAAAAATAACGTAATGTAATAAACATAAAGTCGAAAGAAGCCAGATGGGGTGGTTAGGGCAAATGCTCTCTGTGCTTGCAAACACAAGCCATCAGCAGCCATCAGTGGTTCGGGATGGTTAGGATGCCTCCTGAGTGACTCGCTGGTGAGGCGTTCCGGGCAAGTCCCACCGGGAGGAGACCCAGAGTCAGACCCCAGACCTGCTGAAGAAACCATGTCTCACAGCTGGACAGGGAACACCTCAGGATCCTCCTCGGTGAGATGGAGGATGCAGCTGGAGTGAGACAAGCCTGGGCTTCCCGTCCAAGCCCGTTGCCCCCACCACCCAGCCCCGGATAAACGGAAGACGACGGAATGAAACGGACAAAAAACCCCTCAACCAATCATTTCTGTTTGGTGAGTCGTAACTGGTTCACAATGCGGTGAAGTCCATGTTCCCACGCCCATTCACATGTAAACCCCGTTAGAGAGTTCATTAGAGCTCATGATGTCAACATCTGGATCACAGAAATAATTTTTATTGCTTTTGTCTGTCACTGAATATTCAGATATTATAAAATGTTCAGGAGTTTTATGGTCTTGGTTCTAAAGGACTTGACCCTCCTGTCCAGGGTGGGAATTAACATCTGTTTTCCAACCTGATGTTGAAGTCTTGGATTGATTGAAGGTCGGGGGCTTGAGTCCCAGAATGGGGCAAAGCTGGAACAAGTTTGCAACTTCGGCCTTTCTGTGTGGAGATTCAGGATACACCCTGAACAGGTCACCAGTCTGTTGCAGCGCCACACATAAAGACAACCATCCACACACACATTCCTAGGAGCCCATCAACCTAACATGTATGTTTTTGGAGGAAAACCTGAGAAAACTCACACATACACAGAGAGAACATGCAAACTACACACAGAAACGACAGTGTTTGAAGCCACGCCTCCACTCCGTGAATCGAACCGCCAGCCCTCTTGCTGTGTGGCCACCGTGCAGCCCTGTTAGATAATTATTTACAGGATCATTCACAGTGCGGTATCATTTTGATTGTTGTCGTTACAGAAAATGTTGCAGTAAGGTGTCCTCAGTGCCGGTCAGCGGGTGAGGGACGGGGATGGAAGGTGGTGGGGTGATTGCCTCACAGTCCTCCCTGATGGGAGAGGTACAAATACTCTGTTTCCTGGTTAAGGAGGTTGATATGCATCTGAACCCGAGAGCTGTAGATCGAGTTCAGATCTGGCAGACTGCAGCCTACGATCCGCTGTGCGGTCCTCGCCACTCGGGCAGAGAAATCTTTAGCTTCCCTATAGAGTACCGAACAGGAAGCTTTAGAGCAGCGTTACGGTCCTTGACGTTGACACACAATCTCATGGTCTCTTATGTGTGCAGAAACCAACAAAAAAATCAGTTTGTGACCCTGAGACTCTGGTTTTCATGCTGTCCAGTTGAGCTCATAGTGGGGCTGGCATTGTTAAAGGGATGTGGTGTGTGGGACGGTCGGTTGGACTGCTGGATCGACAGTCATAGAATTTGTTAAGGCAGTTCTCCTGGTTCAACCCTGAACACAAACAGACCGGGACCCGGACTCTTCTTCTGTCAGAAGGTCTGAACTGGTTCAGAACCTGGACTCTTCTTCTGTTGGAAGGTCTGAACTGGTTCAGAACCTGGACTCTTCTTCTGTCGGAAGGTCTGAACTGGTTCAGAACCCGGACTCTTCTAAATAATGTTCCTAGGTTACTGCTTATTGGACTGAGCCTCATGCTATGTGTGTGTGATCAGAGAAGCTGTTCTTCCTGCAGAACAGCTCATGCCAAGGGGAAGTCGGATGGAGCCGAGCAGGCGGCTCAGGCCTCCAACAGCGAGTCCAGCATCGCCAGACTGGTAGCAAAAGAACTGTCTCCATCATTCTACCAACCAGGTGAGTGAACGCATCCGTCACCACGCCACAGGGCATGAAGAAAGCCTGGCAGTAGAACAGCACGCATGTTTATTCTAGAGTCTGAAAAAAAAAAAAGAACGGAGTATCAGTTTCAGAGTCGACACAAAGTAAAGCAGCTGTTCTCATGAAGCAAAGAAATATTCAGACGGAGCTAATTTTATCGTCCGGGTTCCTCCAGGAAGAGAGCTCCTCTCAGGGAGGAACCCCCACCCCACCGCACCCTGAGGACCAGAGATCATCAGATATGTTTTATTTTAAACCTCACCGTGTCGTAGTGGTTACTACAGCAACATCTCGCTGGCACGTTAGGGTCTCAACATCCTCCTCCGTTTTTTTTTTTTTTTTTTTCAAAAAGTTAGCCTAACTTATCTGTCTGCAAAATACATGTATGCGTAAATGCTGTGTGACGCGCCTGTATGCTAAAGCGAGGCGGCCCCGCCCCCTGTCTATTGCTTTGACTTGTCACATGACTCAGCGATTCGGGGCCAAGAAACAAAAAAAAAAAAAAAAACGCAAGTCGGTAAAAGTGGAGAGTGATGGAAAAAAGAGACGTACCGCGTGGCTGTACTTTGAGGCACCATGTGCGGAAAGTCTGTTAAATATAGGGGTAACACTACAAATTAAAGAATCACCCCAAAGAAAAACTTCAGAAACGAAAGAGAAAACCCTGACCCCTTCTGTTTCTCAGAGGCAGCGCTCATTAACAGAGATGTGAAAGAACAACATAAACATCTTTAACATTAGTTAACATTTGTTTCTTCTATCGATCTATCTACCAACCTGTGTTTATACCAGAGGTGTCAAAAGTACCAACATTTTCTACTCAAGTAGAAGTATAAATACCGAGTTAAAAAACTACTTTAGTAAAAGTAGAAGTATCAACTCAAGTTTTCTACTTAAGTAAAAGTAAAAAGTAACCTATTTTAAAACTACTTCAAGTAAAAAAAGTAAAAGTAATTTTCAGAAAAAAAGGAATATTGTTAACAAAAGCGTATGAACATATTTTTTAACTATTATCACATGCTTTAAGGAGCAGAAAATATGATAATAAATGAAAGTGTTTTGGTGAAACTTTACGAATCAGAAACATTTATTTCTTAATAATCTTTATTGGAAATCGATTAATGAACACAATCAAATGTATTATCATAAGCAGGGCATTATGTAACGTCCCTTCAGCTACCAAGCTTCACTCTGCATCACCTAATTTAACCAACTTCAGCAGACACAAACACACTCAATGTAAAAAAAAAAAAACACAAACACACTCAATGTAAAAATAAATAAATAAATAAAATGACCAAAAGGCTTCTTTAAGCCTTGAAGGCAGCTAGTTTTCAAAGTTCTTTGAGGCAATACTGAATAGTCTTTATCAAGTTGGTAAGTGTGGGAGTGCCACATACAGCCTGCGTGACACCTGGAACCAGCGTTGCCAGGTGGGAGGTGCTGGATTATCGTACTAATGACGTAAAATTATCGTATTTTACAAAAAATATCGTACACCCAGTAAAACCACGCCCATTGACAAAATAACACCCTTTACATGCACTCGTAAGGCAGTGGGAGTGAAGGAAACACACAGGAGGAAAAGTCCTTGGATTCTTTTTCTAAAATTTTAAGAACTGTAAAAATGAAAAAATAACCAGAGAAACAAGATTTTAAAAAAACAGTAGGGGCGGGACTTAGGAGACGGTATATATAAATTTACATATATACATATCTACATATATGTGTACATATAAGGTTTCTTTAATGTTAACCCAAACATCTTCATGATGCAAAATCTAAGCGATGTGTAGTTTTAATCTCCTCAGTCAGTCTTTATAAACAAATCAATAACATTTTGGATGCTTTTAAGCACAAATACTTCATCCACTACTATTTATGGATTAATCAGTTCAATTAGCTTTGTTTCTAAAAATAAAATAGTGCGTCACAGATCAAAGTTATTTTTATAAAAATACCATCTACAACATTTTCAGCAAAGACGTTTATAATAACCGCAGAATGAAAATAATAATAATAATAAAACATTTCTTTGCTGATAATTCAATCAAAGTTCAGTGTTGCAGCATCTGAAACACTTTGATTTCCGAGCCTGCAACAAGTCTTAAACACGCAAACTAACGTTCCTGCGCTTTAAAAGTTTGTGGGCAGGGCTACTCGGCCCAAAGTAATGATTGACTGGACCTTTCAGCCAATCATTCATCTGTTCCCTTGTTTGATGCATTCAGGGTTCATAAAAAAAAAAACTCCGACAAACAGTCGCAGCTTTTTAACGGTGACAAAATGGCGAAAGTAGCGACTACTTTTTATAAAATGAACGAAGTAAAAGTACAGATAATTGCATAAAAAAGTAGTGAGTAAAAGTAAAAAGTAGACAAAAAAATAATTACTTCGTTAAAGTAAAGATAACGAGATTTTCTACTTGAGTAAGGTAACGAAGTAGTCTTACTTCGCTACTTGACACCTCTGGTTTATACATATACTTGGTCATACTATATATATGATCCTAAACCTTGATGCAAAAATAGTCATTTAAAAACATTAAATATCGGTATTGATATCGGTATCGCGATATTGGTCTGGTGTTTACTTGGTATTGGATCGATACCAAAACTTGTGGTATCGCACACCCCTAACACACAGACATTTTCTGAACTCAGTCAGTGCTTTGGGAGGGGCCGCAGCAACAGGTGCTGTTCATTGAGAACAGGCTCAACAACATTAAGGTCGCTGATTTTGATACACTGACTTCCTGTCATTTAATTTTCTTTTTTACACACCTGGCAGTCGACTTGGGATCGACTGGTCAGGCATCTCTTCTCTGGAGTTAGAATGTTCGATGTGGACATGCGGTTTGGTTCCTCAACCGGACCGAGTGTTTCTAACTGAAAACAATCTGATCTGGTTCCTCAGGTCCAGAGTACCTAAAGAAGAGGGTGGTGCTGGAGACCGGCGAAGAAAACGTGGACACCATCATGCACGAGCCCCTATTGGCTGAGGAGGAGCCCCTCCCTACCCCGCCCGAAAGTCCTCTGCTGAACGAATTGGACCGACTGATGCCGGGCTCCTCCCCGGGCCGCACTCCGTCCCCCAGCCCCGCCGTCTTCTCAAAGGAGGAAGTGAAACTTCTCAGTCCTGCAGGCTGGAACGAAGGTGGTAGTTTGAAGGCCAGCAGCGCTCCGAGCAGCCGTCCAGTGACACCCTCTGCTGCGCCACCTGAACCCACCCAGAGTGCCCGGGGACCCTCCCCCAGCAACAAGGCCGAGCAAGGCTCCGACCTGGAGATAAAAGCCCTGCAGAAATTTGATGCTGAACCACAAGCTGAAAAGGCCGGTCCTGTGGAGGCTGGTCCTGTAGAGGCCGGTCCTGCGGAGGCCGGTCCTGTGGAGGCCGGTCCGGCTCCTGAAGAGCCTGTGAGAAACGGCCCCATCTCTCCAGAGGAAGAAGAACCCCCGCCCCCTAAACCAGTGACCCCTGAACCCAAAGCCCCTGACGTCAAACCAGAAAGACCTCCGTCTGTCCAGCAACGGCCTCCATCCGTCTCAGAGAAACCATCCAGAGAAGGAAGCAGAGCGTCCAGTAGAGCAGAGACCAGGTCCAAACGCCAGCCCAGTCCTGCTCCACCCAGCAGACCTGTTCCACCCAGCAGACCTGCATCCAGTCTAGAACCCAAACCAGCATCAAAGCCAGCCGAACCCAAAGCCCCCAAACTGGCCCTAAAGGCTCCGAGCCCAGAGAACACTTCAGAGTCTTCAGAACCTGAGGTGAGAGAACGAATCCAGACGCACGACACGTAAAAACACAATGAGTCAGGTTTAACAACCAAGTAATAGTACTTTATTAATCCCTCGTGGGAAAATTACTGCGCTGCATTGCCCCACAGCAGGCAGCCATGGGAGTGGTGGGAGTAACTGGGGTTAGGTACCCTCTCCTGAAACGTATCATTTACAGCTTTGGAGAAGGATTTTAATGTGGATCCAGATCCATGGATCTTAAAGCGGTAACATCTTCTCTTCTTCCTGAAAAAAATCTTATTGTTTAAAACTTTTTAAATCACTTCCTGCTGCTCGTTAACAGATCTAATAATTCAGCTTAGATGTAAAAACAATGTAAACATTACATTTTAATCCAGTGAAATATGATCAGATTTATTTCCAGTAGGACACTAACATTCTGAGTGGAGCGGGATTAAATCCAAAAATCACTACGTGACCTTCTTCTGTTCCTCTGAAGGTTCCATCCGATGGTTCCCTTCCAGCATTCCTTGTTCTAAGTCGTTCTAGATGTGTCTCTTTCTTCCTCAGGGCCCCAACACCATCATGGTCTGCATGGTGATCCTGCTCAACATCGGTCTGGCCATCCTCTTTGTTCACATTTTGTCCTGAGACACGGTAAGAACGCACGGGACTGTCTTTCGATTATTTATGGTGGTTTTTTTCTGACTATTTGAAATCATCCTGAGCTCTGGTTATTAGTTTCTAATTAAACATTATCAATAATAACTTCATAACACATCCTGCCCCACTGTGTCACAGATACTGAAACAAGTCATAGACTAATCAAAGGACTAACGAGTGGTCCGATGAGACTTCTCTCTGGGACACTCGTTTGAAAAGATTCCGGGAATTTGGCAGCATTCTGCTATTGGTAGATAGATGACTACTTCACTGATTTTGAGAGAAATGATTTAACCATCTGTCGTTCCCACTCACACAAAATACAAAGTTAAGAACAGTTGATAAACTTAATTGTAATTAACAGTCCCATCCGTAGAATCCCAGCAGCTCTCTTCTGCTCCTGCCCGACACGGCTGCATCACAGAGTCTGATGGAACCAAAGAGTTGTTAAGTCTGTCCGTAGAGCGGCTCAGTGAGTGAAGTCTGGTGCTCACAGAGCTCCTCTGATTGGAGAAGACGTGTGCAGTGGGTGACTCTGATTGGATACGACAGGTCTTATCTTGGCCAATGTCTTCTGCTCCACCACCACGTCCACAGAGAAGTCTTACATACTGTCTTAATGGAATTAGATTACCGATTTCTAAACAAGCTGAAAATATCTTATTTTGAACTCAGTAAATTTCAGAGGTTTTTATTTCTCTCTCAGTTGAACAAAATAAGATTATCTACAAAATAAGATTATCTACATGTTAAACTTACAAAGAAAACGACTTTAAAGACAGGATGAAAACAAGTAAGAACTCAAAGGTTAAAATGAAGAAAACTTCCGAGTTTAAAATGTTCATTTTTTCAGGAGATGAAATGAAAAAGTGTGAACTTTAATGTTGAACCAAGACTTAGAATGATTGATTATGTTACAGTGATCGTGTGGGGGGTCAATGGGGTACGGGGGTTGAATTAATGTAACTGTGTGTGTGTAGATTATTTGTAAACACTGGTAGGTTTTGTAATGACGTTAAATGACTTGTGAATCCATCGATACACACGTAGTACACACACAGAATAAAATAAAGACATTTATAAATAAAACTCTGATTTACAGATCCTGAAAATAATCGATCAGCTAATTAATATTATTACATGTATCGTAGTTTCTTAGTTTTCATCACAGGAAATGTTTCATTTCTAAATTCTTAATTCTGCCAGATTTATGATTGTAAATGTAATCTGAATTCAGGTCTGAAGGATTTATACGGTTCAGGATTTTTTGGAACACAAACAAAGTATCACTTCATCAGACGTATAAGAAGGCTTCAGGTCAGGATAAAAAAGAGGTTTAAGAATCATCTGAACTAAGTTTCCGGTTAAAAGTTCGTCCTCCTTTAACCCGAGGGGCTTCTTCAGTTCTATCCGTCTGGGACGGAGCTGGTAGTTTAAATCTTCCCGACTGGACGTTCACTTCTTTAATGTCCGACACCAGGGCGGCATGGTGGTGCAGTGGGTAGCACAGTGACCTCACAGCAAAAAGGTCAGGGTTCGAGTCCGGAGTGGGACGAGGCTTGGACCACTGGTCTTCCTGTGTGTAGTTTGCATGTTCTCCCCGTGTGTGGGGGTTTTCTCTGGTTTCCTCAAAAAACATACATGTTAGGTTGTTTATCCAGTAAAACATTGTCCTTAGGAATGAGTGTGTGTGTGTGTGTGTGTGTGTGTGTGTGTGTGTGTGTGTGTGTGTGGCCCTACCAAAGACTGGCCACCTGTTCAGTGTGTATCCTGCTTCTTGCCTAAAATCCACCCAGGATAGTCTCCGGCACTCCCTGTCACCCCGTAAGGAACGGGCTGTTCAGAAGACAAAATGAAACGACTATCTCCTGAAGACCGTGCCATCTCCTCATGTCACCCCGTCATCCCTCACGTGACGGGGTTACCAGGGAATCACAAACACAACATTTCAAACCAGGGAACACCTTAAGACAAAGACTGGTCACACCTAAGGACAAGACGCCCAGGCCAAAGAGAGACGTGGTGTGTGTGGTTAAATGTAGACAGGAATGTGAAGACCTGGTGAAACTAACCCCGCTGCACAGGAGGTCCAACTCCAGAGGACAAGAGTCAGACGTACACCTCCATCTAAAAGAAAAAGGACAGTGAGGTCCAGATTCTCTCAGGAGAACATCACTGAAGGAGAGTCAGGGAAGCCATCTTTACAAAAATAAAGATGGTGGACTCAGAGAGAACCTTTCATCCATGAGGAGACGAAACACAAGTGAACCTCCAGTAAGGAGGATGTACACGACCAGCTCAGTACCAGTCAGACAGAACTGAAGAAGACACTCAGATGAGAACGTCTTCTTTCTAGAAACTCTGTCTACTTTATTTCTATAAGACGGGTTCTATCAGGTTTCTGTTGGGGTCTGACAGCTTACGTCTGGTCAGAAACAGGGTTCCACCAGTGGACGAGCAGCCCTGTTCATTAGAATTAAACATCCTTTTCTACTTTCCATCAATCCCTGATAAAATGAAAGGTTTCATACTTCAGCAGATTCTCAGTCACATGATCTGATACTCAACCAATAGAGAAGCCAGGCTAAGAGTTTTTACCAGTTTGTTGTGACGTTTTAATAATAATAAATTTCTCTATTCATCCCTCACCGGGGAAATTTGTTTGCTGCACTCCTTACACCGCAGCAGGCTGCCCTTCAACGGTGCCAATGGTGGGAGAAGCGGGGGTTAGGTGTCTTCTCCAAGGACCCTAGACGTGCTCTCCGTGGGACGCAAACCCGCGACCTTCCGGTCCGCGGGCGAACGCTCTAACCACGCGGCCACCGTCTCCCCCGTTTTAGTGACATTAAATTAAAATTTACACCAAATCTTAAACGAAAAGAAAACTCTGTTTAAAAGACTTAAAGCTCAGCTGCCAAATAAAAAACATATTTCTTCAAACTAAGAATATTTTTAAAGCCATTTGTTTTGCTTCATTCTCCTGACTACCAGTAAGGCGGGGGCGGGGGGGGGGGGGGCATCTTTAAACCTGAGTATCTCACCCACTGCACACGATGGCATCGACTCCCTTTAACGATCTACAGGGGACATTTAGGGCTTTCCAAGGATACCAAATGTAAAGGGGTGGTTTAATGACCCTACAAAGAATGGAGAACATAGTCTGGAGCAGTGTTCCCTTTAAGCTGCGCGCCTGCGCACTGCTCGCAGATTAATTGCGCACAAGAAAACCTCTGCAGCGCAAAAAATAAAACTCAGTTTAAATTAAAGACGGTAAAATGAGACAGAGCTCCAGAGCAAATCTCTTTCTTCTTTCTTTCTAGAACAAATGTCTTCAAAGCGCTGCTTCGGTGTTTGACTCATCACTGCTGATGACGTCACAAAAGAGTAAACGTTTTTGCTCCGCCCCCTTTTGACCAGGAGGCTTGTGTGTTTGATCAGACACATAAAAACCACTGGTCTGGAGCCATCTTGTTCAAGAGAGACAGTTGTTGCCTCCATTTGCGCATTTTCACCTGCTTTAGCAGTAACTTGTTTTCCAAAATAACTTTTTCGCGCTAAGTTTTGTTGTCTTGTAAGATCGGGCCTGGGTAGTTCTGATAGGTCAGATGGAATCATGTGACCGTATTTGCTACATTTGATTGGTGGAACGTTGTCCACGTTCATCCACAGCGGGAAGCACTCTTTAAAAAAAACATGTTGGTATTTATAAAAAAAGCATTTAAAAACAATCAAAGATGTTTGAAGTAAATAAAAAAACTAATGAATTCGTCTCAAAAATATGTTTGACATTAAAAATAATTAATTTCTTAAAACAACGTTTAAAAAGTAAACGATCGAAAGGTGATGTCTCAAAAAAACAAACAAAACGGAAAATCCAAAAAATAAAAAGTAAACACATGTTGACTAGTAACAGGTAGAACGTTCTACTAGTTACAGGTAGAACGTTCTACTAGTTACAGGTAGAACGTTCTACTAGTTACAGGTAGAACGTTCTACTAGTTACAGGTAGAACGTTCTACTAGTTACAGGTAGAACGTTCTACTAGTTACAGGTAGAGTGTTCTACTAGTTACAGGTAGAACGTTCTACTAGTTACAGGTAGAACGTTCTACTAGTTACAGGTAGAACGTTCTACTAGTTACAGGTAGAACGTTCTACTAGTTACAGGTAGAACGTTCTACTAGTTACAGGTAGAGTGTTCTACTAGTTACAGGTAGAACGGTCTGAAGTATCTCTGCTGATAAATTAACCTGGGTTCCGCTGCAGGTCGGGGTTGCGGAACTGCTCCTCAGAACGGACCAGAGAGGAGAGACGAGGCTCTGATGTCAGCAGGAATCTGGAGGTACTGTTGGCGGAACGCTGGGAGGATCCGTCGGCCTCCTTTCTTTCCAGAACTAAAAGAACTTGAAGGACGTTGGATGAGTGAAACTTTGTGATGGTTCCAGCCTGCTTGCTCTGGTAACTGTGGCTGAATGAAGGAAGTGTTAGAGGGTCTCCTGTACACTCCCACTGGAGACACTACTGTTGGCGTGTTGGGAACGGCTTGTGTGCAGAAACACACGCTGTGCGTCATCCTGTTTGCAGTGACGTGTGAAACGTCCTGCAGAGAGCAACAGGTGGCGCTCATGTTCCCGTAAAGCTTCAAACAAGTGTGCTAACGCGTTGCTAAGCGGAGGGAATGCTACCTGCTTCCTGTTCACCGCCTGTTTGTTTTACTTTAGACGGGACACTTTGTGTGCATGACTTGTTATTTTTGTGCACAATGATCACAAACTCCTGCCTTAAGTTATGTGCTCTGATTCCCACTTCAGGTCTTACAGGGAGAGAGAGGAAGGAGGCTTTGGTTGCTTCGTTACGTCTGTTTGAATAAAAACTGTAGATTATTAAATATATTTACTGCTTTCAATAAAAATCACACCATTTTAAAAGTGTTTGTGTGCAGTTTTTTTTTTTAAACTAACAGACCGCACCTGAAACCAGAGGAGCCGGGATGAACAACGTACTTCCAAACAAGGTTAAAATAGTTTCAAAAGCATCCAAAAACTCCTTCGTGAACAGGTTTGTTGGGGTTAGAGCACAGAGGCCTCACAGCAAGGAGGTCATGGGTTCGAGTCCCGGGTGGGGACGAGGCTTGGAACACTGTCCTTTCTGTGTGGAGTTCACATGTTCTCCCCGTGTTTGCGTGGGTTTTCTCCGGGTATTCCGGTTTCCTCCCACCCTCCAAAGACATGCATGCTAGGTTGATTGGCCCCTAGGAATGAGTGTGTGTGTGGATGGTTGTATGTGTGTAGCCCTGCGACAGACTGGCGACCTGTTCGGGGTGTACCCTGCCCTTCGCCTTGAAATAGCCGCGATGGGGTCCGGCACCCCCCGCAACCCCGAAAGGGGCAGACTGATAAGAAGATGACTGACTGACTGTTGGGGTTAGGTCATCAGAAGCCGGGCAGAGCAATACCCAACCAGTCTTAGTTTCATTCTATCAGACTGAAAATGACTTCTAGAGGAGTCGAAACATCTCAGTCTTCAAATACGCTGTCCAGAGGACACTTTAAAGCCTTTCTACGATTAATAAAACAGGACAGATAAGGTTTTGGTCTGAACTAGAAGGAGATTTACTACCAGACTGAAGACGGGAAGAGGAGGGTGTACCAAAGACTCCAACGACAGACAGAAAGAGAATTTATCAGAGGAGGAGACATGAGGAGGAACATGGCTGCCCGGCGGCATGTCGATGCTACTTTTAATCTTTATGTCAGCAGGAAAACATTTAAAAGGACGCCTCCTGGTGTTCAACACTGGTATTTTAACACCTCAGAGATCAGAAGTTTTCTCTGTTTGACGACTCATAAAAAAAAAAAGAAGATTCCTTCAGGTAAGAACAACAAGGCGTCACAGCGCGCTGACCTCTCACACCCCTCACTAAAGACGATGAACGCATGAGGAAATTAATATTTTATCTTTTGGGTCGAGAATAAAAAGAAGTCAGGGATTAGAACAGGAGGACTGTTTAAAACAGGGGTATTAAATCTAGAGGTCTACAGAACGGCACAACACTGTTGTCCTCGTGGGTTTTCACCCGCCTCCTCCTCAACTTAAAATGACCCCTAGGAGTCACTGTGTGGTTACTCTGCCTGTAAGGGTCAGACTCCCAGTGCACCGGGCTTTCCCCAGTAATAAAAAACAGAACAGAATCCCAGAGAGTCATCCAGTTCAATACCAGGACAGGAGGCAACCTGCAGGGGGGGTAATATGACCGGGTGTCTGATGTTTCATCTTCAGCCTCTCCATGGTCTTCATCAGGTGAAGAGGTCTGACTCCGTTCCACATCAAGTATGTGGAACTGGAACCACACAGGAAGTTTACCACAGAACAGGAACCTTCTCCGGGCTGCACAGTGGCCTTTCAGCAAGAAGGTCAGGGATTCAAGTCCCGGAGTGGGGGCAAGGTATGAATCACTGGTCTTTCTGTGTGTAGTTTGCATGTTCTCCCTGTCTATGTATGGGTTTTCTCTGGTTTCCTCCCACCATCTTTAAACATGGATGTTAGGATTAATGGCTTCTACGAATTTGCTCGTCGTCTTCTGACGAATGAGTGTGTGTGTGTGTGTGTGTGTGTGTGTGTGTGTGTGTGTGTGTGTGTGTGTGTGTGTGGATTGTTGTTGTTGTGTGTGTGTGTGTGTGTGTGTGTGTGTGTGTGTGTGTGTGTGTGTGTGTGTGGCCCCACAACAGACTGGTGACCTGTTCGGGGTGTATCCTGCCTGTTGCCTGGATGGCCCACTGGCCCCCTGTAAGGGTTTTAGTGGTTCAGACAAAAGAAAGAAACCTTCTCCTCGTTCTTTGCTGAGGCTCTGGTTGAACATGTACGTTGAGACCTGACGAGCTGGTCTCTACAGTTCCAGAGCCATCTGGAGAAGATGCCATCTGTAGCTCTCTTCTCTCCTGTTACTCTGTGATACTGAGGTTTGATGACTGGGAGGTGGGGCATAGAGGCACAGGAAGACATGCTGCCAGGGTGGTAGTGGGGTAGACCCAGCTTGTCTGGGTTTTGGGAGGAGGTACTGTAGAGAATCCTCATCCAGGTCTTAATGTCACTCAGACAAGCGACGCATCTCTCCATCTGGTCAAACTGGTGGAACCTCTTTTTCCACACCTGTGAGCAGCATGGACACCCAATCCCAGCGGGTCCAGATTAACAACCTGAAGAGATCTCCAGTCCGTCTAAAGACCACATAAAGGGCCACGCTCACACATCGTGTTAATTTGAACCACAATCAACCCATTGTGAATATTTCCAGTGGTGAGAAGATCCACGTGTGTGCAAAGATAAAATAAAACTCTTATTTTTTTATTTCTTTATCTGTGAAGCATGTGAAGATAAATCACACTCACTCCTCTGCACACCTTGGGTCCGCACACACACACCTGGTCCCTGACTTCCATGTGTTAACACTGTGTTTTCTTATGTTCCTGAAAAGCAGCATGTAAAACAGAAACACAGTGAGTCCAAAAACTGAAAACCTGTTTCTGTGCCATGCTGAGGTCTGACTGGATAGATGTAAACAGTCTGTTGTCCGTCTGGTCGGTAGGTGGCAGTGTACCACTACTTCTACTCTTTCTAGGGTTTTTAACTAAACAGGTGTAGTTTTATAACCAGGATGTAGAAGAGGTTTAAAACCTGAACATTTTAAAGACTGTGGAGCATCAATGTTTGAAGGAAGGTGTTTATTAGAGTCAGTGTTATACCGTCATCCAGTTCCGGAGCAGCAGCCTTCATAAGGACACCCTGACCGTCCTCACCCCGTCTCACCTCCCTGCTGATCCTCAGCTTTATTGGTTAGTTTTAAAAGTTTGCTCAGGGTGGGGTCTAAAAGAAAAGTTGAGGTTCTGGAGGAGATCATGTTATTTAAGTTTGATCCACAATAAAACAGTCTGATGGTTTATAGACACCATTTAACTTGGTCTGAGCTGTGCGGGGTGTACCCTGCCTCTCGCCTTGAATCAGCCGGGATAGGTAGCGGCACACCCCACGACCCTGTCGGGATAAGCGGTCCAGAAGATGAATGACTGAGCTGATCAAAGGAATCATTTTATTTATGTAGGGTTTCATTCTTAAAGAAATGAGGAAGGTTCTCCCATCCGAGAGGAACAGGAACACATGGTGCTACAGCGCTGGTTGGCCTGGCTGAGTCTGTTACTACTAGACAGGCAAGCACCACCTCGTGCCTCCTTTCAATTTCATTTAACTCCAGCAACTAGGTCAGGGACGGCAGGCACCATCTTATGATTGCAGCGACAGGAAACGTCCTACCCAATCAGAGAGCAGAGATGACGGGGTGACATGATCACAAGCGTCCGTCCACCATGTTTGTAGTTCTATACTGTCCATGTTGGTAACGATTCTCCGGATGAAGAATTTAAAGACAGTTTAGAAAGTTTATTCAGGAAATGTTTGTTTTTACGTTCGGGTGTCTTACACACGTCACGTCTGGTCCCCACCAGAAAACAAACAATTGGTTAAATAACGCCCAGAAAACAGTGGAGTTGTTTCTGGACTTCATAAAGGTCCCAACCCTCCTGCTCCCTGCTCCCCCTACCCTTTACGGACATTTTCATCTCAAACACAGATTCTTACCGCTTCCTCTGCCCCCCTCTCACACGGGACGTAGAGTGGGAGCTGACCATCAGCGCTCTCATTAAGAAGGCCCGTCAGAGGACGTACGTACTTCCTACAGCAGCTGAAGAGAGCTAAGCTGGCACCTGGATGGTGGTGCAGTTCTACATTGCCATCATGGAGTCCATCCTCACCCCCTCCATCACTGCTTCAAGAATGTCCGAGTTACAAAATGAATTTTATTCACGATGTATGCTTTTATGATATTTGTTAATGAATTATTTTGTAATAAACTTTGAATTGAAACACTACACGTAACCCTGGTGGTTTCCACCTCGACCAGTGAGAACTAAGTACCTGGCATCGTGATACTTACACCGTCCCAATTCAATTTTATTTGTATCACAGAATTTCTGTCTCACTGGGTTTCACAGAAAGCTTCTGGGTGTGTGTGAGGAGGCTAGGTGAACGACCACTAAGATAACTGTTCTTGTGTGTTACAGTAACTCATTGAACTTGGCAGGTTTCAGGATAGAAACCTGCAGCACACACACGTCTACAGAGGATGCAGTGCTTTTGTTCCAACCAGAAAATGGAGCACCCGCTGGTTCTGAGTTTTTTTCTAATAATGTATACTTTAGGGAGACAGTGGATCAGCGCTCGCCCGTGAACCGGAAGGCCTCAGGTTTGATTCCCGCTGAGACCACCGTCTATAGGGTCCTTGGAGAAGACACCTAACCCCCGCCTCTCCCAACATTGGCGCCGTCGAAGGGCAGCCTGCTGCGGTGTAAGGAGTGCAGCACGGTGAGGGATGAATAGAGGAATTTTTTTTTTTTTTAATTAATCCCTCACCAGGGAAAAGTGTGTGCTGCATTACACCGCAGCAGGCTGCCACGGCACAACCAATGGTGGGAGAACAGGGGTTAGGTGTCTTCCCCAAGGATCCTAGACGTGCCCTTCCGGTTACCTTCCAGTCCGAGGTCGAACGCTCTACCACCGAGCCACCGACTCTCCTTAAAGATTGATTTTATTTTACTTTCTTACTGAAATATTAAATAAAATTCTGCTGCTGTTTTAACCAGAAACAGAAGTTCTGGACATAATAAAGTGGATCAGCTTGAATCACCTGAGAAATAAAGATATTCTTTCATCAGGACAGACTCATCGTGTTGATTCTCCGATCAGCCTGACGAGCGTGTGATCTGGAGAACCGGACCTGCAGATGTTTGCTCAGCAAACGGAGCTGCACCTACAAGCAAATATTTACAGGATTCTGTTCTCTGATCCTCCTTCTGACAGACTGTCACCCTCCAGACAGGAGATGCACCTGGAGGTCAGACGAGATGTAAACCTATAGGTCAGACAGGAGACGCACCTGAAGGTCAGACAGGAGACGCACCTGTAGGTCAGACAGGAGATGCACCTGAAGGTCAGACAGGAGAAGCACCTATAGGTCAGACAGGAGACGCACCTGAAGGTCAGACAGGAGACGCACCTGAAGGTCAGACAGGAGAAGCACCTGAAGGTCAGACAGGAGACGCACCTGAAGGTCAGACAGGAGACGCACCTGAAGGTCAGACAGGAGAAGCACCTGAAGGTCAGACAGGAGAAGCACCTGAAGGTCAGACAGGAGACGCACCTGAAGGTCAGACAGGAGACGCACCTGAAGGTCAGACAGGAGAAGCACCTGAAGGTCAGACAGGAGACGCACCTGAAGGTCAGACAGGAGAAGCACCTGTAGGTCAGACAGGAGACGCACCTGTAGGTCAGACAGGAGACGCACCTGAAGGTCAGACAGGAGACGCACCTGAAGGTCAGACAGGAGACGCACCTGAAGGTCAGACAGGAGACGCACCTGAAGGTCAGACAGGAGACGCACCTGTAGGTCAGACAGGAGACGCACCTGAAGGTCAGACAGGAGACGCACCTGAAGGTCAGACAGGAGACGCACCTGAAGGTCAGACAGGAGACGCACCTGAAGGTCAGACAGGAGAAGCACCTGAAGGTCAGACAGGAGACGCACCTGAAGGTCAGACAGGAGACGCACCTGTAGGTCAGACAGGAGAAGCACCTGAAGGTCAGACAGGAGAAGCACCTGAAGGTCAGACAGGAGACGCACCTGAAGGTCAGACAGGAGACGCACCTGAAGGTCAGACAGGAGACGCACCTGAAGGTCAGACAGGAGAAGCACCTGAAGGTCAGACAGGAGACGCACCTGAAGGTCAGACAGGAGACGCACCTGAAGGTCAGACAGGAGACGCACCTGAAGGTCAGACAGGAGAAGCACCTGAAGGTCAGACAGGAGACGCACCTGAAGGTCAGACAGGAGACGCACCTGAAGGTCAGACAGGAGACGCACCTGAAGGTCAGACAGGAGAAGCACCTGAAGGTCAGACAGGAGAAGCACCTGAAGGTCAGACAGGAGAAGCACCTGTAGGTCAGACAGGAGACGCACCTGAAGGTCAGACAGGAGAAGCACCTGTAGGTCAGACAGGAGACGCACCTGAAGGTCAGACAGGAGACGCACCTGAAGGTCAGACAGGAGAAGCACCTGAAGGTCAGACAGGAGACGCTCCTGAAGGTCAGACAGGAGAAGCACCTGTAGGTCAGACAGGAGAAGCACCTGTAGGTCAGACAGGAGAAGCACCTGTAGGTCAGACAGGAGACGCACCTGAAGGTCAGACAGGAGACGCACCTGAAGGTCAGACAGGAGACGCACCTGTAGGTCAGACAGGAAGTGTCCGTATTAATATTATGCGTATTTTAGAAACCTACGCAATTTGCAAATTGGACCAACAGTGAAAACATTAACGAGGTTTCAGTGTCAGCAGCGGGTCAGCAGCGGGTCAGCAGCAGGTCAGCAGCGGGTCAGCAGCAGGTCAGCAGTAGGCCAGCAGCGGGTCAGTCGCGGGTCAGCAGCAGGTCAGCAGTGGGTCAGCAGCGGGCCAGCAGCGGGCCAGCAGTGGGTCAGCAGCGGGCCAGCAGTGGGTCAGCAGTAGGGCAGCAGCAGGGCAGCAGTGGGTCAGCAGTAGGGCAGCAGCAGGCCAGCAGCGGGTCAGTCGCGGGTCAGCAGCAGGTCAGCAGCGGGTCAGCAGCGGGTCAGCAGTAGGCCAGCAGTGGGTCAGCAGTAGGGCAGCAGCAGGGCAGCAGCGGGCCAGCAGTGGGTCAGCAGTAGGCCAGCAGCGGGTCAGCAGCAGGGCAGCAGTGGGTCAGCAGTAGGGCAGCAGCGGGTCAGCAGCGGGCCAGCAGCGGGCCAGCAGCGGGCCAGCAGCGGGCCAGCAGTAGGCCAGCAGTGGGTCAGCAGCGGGCCAGCAGTGGGTCAGCAGTAGGGCAGCAGCGGGCCAGCAGTGGGTCAGCAGCAGGGCAGCAGCAGGGCAGCAGTGGGTCAGCAGTAGGGCAGCAGCAGGTCAGCAGCAGGCCAGCAGCGGGCCAGCAGTGGGTCAGCAGTAGGCCAGCAGTGGGTCAGCAGCGGGCCAGCAGTGGGTCAGCAGTAGGGCAGCAGCAGGTCAGCAGCAGGCCAGCAGCGGGCCAGCAGTGGGTCAGCAGCGGGCCAGCAGTGGGTCAGCAGTAGGGCAGCAGCAGGTCAGCAGCAGGTCAGCAGCAGGGCAGCAGGAACATAAACATCAGCTTTCTGCACCTGCAGGTCTACCTGCCCCTCCTCATGCTGCCACACCCACCTCCAGCTAGATGGCAGGAGTGTGTAAACAGAAGGAACTCCACCTGCACAGCAGCAACCAGACTCATTCTGAACATGGTGTGCAGGTGAGAAGATGGGGAACGTGCAGTCCAACCAGGTGGAGGAACCACAGGTAAAAGCAGGACCAGGAGGAGGGCGACACGGTGGGGGCAGGATGTCTCACATGGTCCACATGGTTATCTTACAGAACCTGTGTGAGAAGGACGGGACGGTGACCGTGAACGGAAGGACCGAAATCATCTGTTCCAACGGTAAGAAGGACTCCTGATGCTGTGGGTTCTGATGGAGAACATCGGGCTCGTTCCTCCTGACCTCTGACTGGTTCCCCCTGACCTCTGTCTGGTTCCTCCTGACCTCTGACTGGTTCCTCCTGACCTCTGACTGGTTCCCCCTGACCTCTGACTGGTTCCCCCTGACCTCTGACTGGTTCCTCCTGACCTCTGACTGGTTCCTCCTGACCTCTGACTGGTTCCCCCTGACCTCTGTCTGGTTCCTCCTGACCTCTGACTGGTTCCTCCTGACCTCTGACTGGTTCCCCCTGACCTCTGACTGGTTCCTCCTGACCTCTGACTGGTTCCCCCTGACCTCTGACTGGTTCCTCCTGACCTCTGACTGGTTCCTCCTGACCTCTGGCTGGTTCCCCCTGACCTCTGATCTTACCAGGGTTCCGGTTTCATCTCTTGCAGCTTCACCAGGAAAATTAAAAGTTTAGATGGAGAACTTTAGGGTTTTATTTTATAACAACGTGAGATAAGTTTTGTTATGGCAGGTGTTTATTTATGTGTGTGTTTTCTATTTGTTTCTTTTCTGCTTCAAATGTTTCATTTCACTGTCTTCACTTCACTCCAGGTTCCGTCCACACATCTCCTCTATTACCTACGTCTTACCATCTAGCATGAAGTTGTGCGCATGCATTTGGACGTAAGCTTGTTTTAATAAGAGGAGAATAAACGAGTTCCATGAAACTCTTTCCTTGTAGAATAAAACAGCACAAATAAACCACAGAAAAGTTAAAATGAATTCTAGTTCCTTCATCCTGACGATGCATTGAGGAGCAAACAAAAAAAAAAAGAAAGTTTGGCAGGCGAGGAAGTTTCTCTCCAAAACAAACAGGGATGATCTCAGCTTAAGCTTCTCAAACAAAGTGATGTTTGCAGCAGGCAGGGCGACCCACACCTGGAGAAGAGCGGTGTTTGTTTATGTGCTTCTCTTACTCTTAAGGCCTCATAACCTCCTCTTGATTTCCAGGAAAGAGCGTCCATCAGAACGGTACGTCCCAGCCTGCAGTGATTCCTGCTGATCCGCTGACCGTCCAGTTAGATGGCCAAACCGATCCAGAGGAGGCCTTGGAGGCCATCAGTGAGGAGGTGAAGGGGAGCAAGGAGGAGAAAGCTTCTTCTTTCAGTAAATTATTTAAGAAGAAAGGAGGGAGTGAAGCCCGGGCCAAAGAGAAGGGACCCAGTGGAGAGGATGGGGTGGAGGCTCCTCCTGATGCACAGGTGAGTCCAGCCCTGCTCCAGAAGCTCTGTACCTCAGCAGACATGTGGAGGAAACAGCTGATGTATCCACAGGAAGAACAATGACTGGTGGGGAGGGGCACCGGCTCTCTCTGGGTATCCCAGTATGACCTGTAAGGTCATGGTGCCATGATGCTCATTACACCGTTTCTGGAGGATTGTTTCAGGAAGTTAGAACAGTCCTGAAGCTCATTAAATCCTCTCTGAACACATGCTCCCTCGTTACTGCACCATTTACTAATTATTCTTTTTTTATACCAAAGGAAGGTTTTTACCAAACAGAGAAGTCAAACAAAATTTACAAGAAAAGAAAACATCTGTAAGAGTCTTTATGCCAGGCTAAAGCAAACAATCCAGAACACAATCTCTGTGCAAAAGAGGGTCTGAGTAGTGCACAAGGGGAAGGCACAGGAAAGGACAAAGGAAAGGCACAGGGAAGTACAAAGGGAAGGCACTGTGTCCTTCTCTATACAGGGAAGCCATGTCCAAAGAGGAAGGACTTCATTTTGTCCTTTCCTTTGTACAGGGAAGGACAAAATGAGAAATTTTCTGACTGGATGACCAGAGAGGAAGTGTGGTCTTGTATGAGGAAGTCTGCACTGACAAAGAAGTATGTTAGAGAGGTTCAGGACATGGATGAGGACTGTAAGACAGTGCTGAGGTGTGCTGTATGTGTGACAGAGGAGGAGGGAATGACTATCCACTAGAGGTGGATGTTTGTCTTGGGATGGAGAGGAATGAAGGATTATTAGAAGAGTGGGGTTACAGAGAAAGAAGATGGAGGATATTAGGATGAGTGTAACAGAGGTGAAGAAGCGTGTGCAGGCAGAGAAGTCAGGTGTGATTGTGAGAGCAGCCATGTTGTTTAGTCTAGAGACATTGAGGCAGATGTGGAGGTTCTATTTAGGAGGAACCAGGATGAACAGGATCAGGAACATTTGGAGATAAAGTCAGAGAGACCAGACCGAGAGGAGAGAGATGGAAGGATGCTGAGTTTGGAACTGCCAGGCAGGAGGTCTAGAGGAAGACCAAAGAGGAGTGAAGGGGGCACCTACAGTCACCAGAACCTACGTTAATAACCTATGATCACCAGATGTGGTTGGTGATCTGAAGAACAAGGAAATGAATCCCATCCTCAAACAGAAAAGAACTACCGTAAATCTTCCAACAGGAAGAACTACACCCCCCAGCAGGAAGGAACCACACCCCCCAGCAGGAAGGAACTACACTTCCCAGCAGGAAGGAACTACATCTTCCAACAAGTCTTGCACACTCTGTGATGGATGAAAAAAGTAGAAAGAAGGATGAAGTTTAGTTTAGTAGCTCCTTCCACAAATTCTTCAGATTCTTCCAAAAGAAACTATCATCTGCCATGTTTCTACAGAGGATACCATGTCCTCATGTGGCCTGGACATGGCTAAACATCGTTCAACATAGCTCATACATGGTTCCATGTTTCTACAGAGGATACCATGTCCTCATGTGGCCTGGCATCCTTTGTCAGCCCACAGAGGATGCCTAAACATGGTCCAACATGGGTAAAACATGGTTTCATGTTTCCACAGATATCACCATGTATCCTGTACCTCTGTCTAATGTGGCTATAACATTGGTTTCAGAGCGTCTGATACAAAGCATAGATGTGACCATCATGGCGAGCTAGCTGGCATTTCTTTCAGCATAACTTTCTCACATTGTTGAATATCAATGAGTGAGGGTGGGACACGCACATTAATAGAAGGCTGATTGTTGGCCAGAGTCTGAGTAGGCAGAGGCACGGCTGGAATTGTGCTTGCATCTCAATGCTACGATTAATAAAGTGTGTGCTGGTTCAGGCTAACAGTGTGTGGTGGTGTGCAGGAGGCCAGGACGGAGACCAGTGTTCCTCAGCAGGCAGACAATCAGCAGGAGCATCAGGAAGAAGAACCAATCCAACAGAACCCAGTCATGAACTTTTTCAAAAATCTGGTATGATGTACCACTGTTCTCCATGTCTGACTAGATGTGTGTGTGTGTGTCTATTTGCCAGAGTATCTTAGCGTGTTTGTGTCTGTGTGTGTGCCATATGTGCTTTAATATGCGTGAATGTGTGTGTAAACATGTGCCTGTGTGTGAGTGTATCTCAGGGTTTGTATCTGCATATACAGTATGTGAGTGTTTGTGTGTGTGAGTGTGTGTGTGTACTTGTGTGTGTGAGTGTGTGTATTTGATATGAGCTTCTGAAAAAGTTTGGAAACAATTTGTGCCTCTGCTTTCAAGTTTATGTATGTGTGTGAGTGTGTATGTGAGTATGAATATGTGTATGTGTGTGTATGTATGTTTGTCTGTGTATTTGAGTTTGTATGTGAATATGTAAAGTATGTGTGTGTGAATGTGTGTGTGTGTGTCTATGTATATTTGAGCATGTATGGAAATATGAATGTGTGTGTGTATGAATGTGAGTGTGTGTATGTGAGTATGTATGTGTGTGTACAGTATGTGTTTGCGTGTCTATTTGAGTATGTGTGTGAGTATGAATATGTGTGTGTGTATGTGTGTGTGCGCCTCCACACACACATACATTAGCTGGTGTAGTTCTGTTCTCCAGCGTGTGGGATTCGTACCGTTTCTTCGAGGCCCTGCTGCCTTGCTTTATGCTGTGTGAACATGTGGGAATGTGGTAGCCATTGTTCGTCCCGCTGAGCAGAGAGAGGGGGGGTCTGTGGAGGCCTCCGCCATCTCCGAGCACAATGGCCGTCTGACTGAGAGGCTTCTGTGTAAGCACCCTGCCTGCCCCCAGTGTGCACCTTGCCTGCCCCCGCGCCGCTCCATAAAGCCCCGGTCCCGGTGGCTCGGAGTCCTCTTCATCATCTGACCTTTGATCTACACAGGTGCCCCCCAGCAGGACATCCAAACCAGGAGGTGGTCCTGAGCCCCCCAAAGACCAGGTACGCTCCCTCCGTGTCGCCGCTCGCTGATCGGCTTCTTTTTTTTCTGCTTTTCTAACCGACTGCTTGTTTTTGTTGCAAACTAGTCCCAGAAGGAGCTCCAGCCTGCGCCAGCCCCCACCGTGAGAGCACATCCCATAATAGTCTTTATTTGCCGAGCAGCTCACACCCAGAAAACACACTTTCTCTTTCCTCACACGCTCTTCTCCCACAGGTCGCTCAGACACCCGACCCCCCCGCGCCACCTAAAGCCATGCCAGTCCCCCCACCACCGCCGCCCCCGGAGCCGCCCAGGGTGGAGGCCAAAGCTGCCAAGGTGAAACAGGAAGCTCCTGCTGATCCTTCAAAAGCAAAGTCAACCAGAGATACTCTCAGCAAGTTCTTCCGCCCCAAGGTATGATGTCTCGTCTCCATGGAAACCCACTGTGTTTTATGTCTTCCATCCATGGCCTGGTCCAGCTTTCAGGTGTGGGGGATACCTGCGCAGGGCCAGAGTGGAGCAGGGACGGACCCAGTGAATGTGACATTTATGTCTTAGGGGGTACAGCGGCCATCTTCCAACTGGAGGGTTACAGGTTTGGTCCGTGGCCAAGGAGCTCATGTCGGTGTGTCTTTGAGCAAGGCGCACCACCTGTAGTTTCTCCTGATGTTAATGCCTTACATGTCAGCTTCCTGCCATCAGGCTTGATTGGGTGGATGTGAGGAATTCAGAAAAGCGCTTTGGGGTACTTGCTGGAATGAGTACAGATAATAAGTACACATAATTTTCATTTGCCATTTTCTGCCTTATGATCGAAGCGATGTTGGTTTTTGAGCCAGAAATATTTGGCCATTGGTCAAGTCTGTATCGGCATGGCAACCCCGTTGCTAACCAGGAGCGAGCTCTTTTTAAAGTAGATGTCCCTGCAACTGGAGACCCTAACAGGAGCCAATTTGTCTGACTCGTGGTCTGACTTCCAGCGGTCATTGTTCTGTTGCATTGTCATCCGCTTATCCGGGGCCGGATCGCTGAAGACAACAGCCCCATATGGGAAACCTTGGCTCCCCTCACCCCAGCTGCACCCTCCACCTCCGGGAGGATCCTGAGGTGTTCCCTGTCCAGCTGTGAGACATAGTCTCTCCAGCAGGTCCGAGGTCTACCTCTGAGTCTCCTTCTGGTGTGACGTGCCTGAAACACCTCACCAGTGAAGTGTTGTGGAGTCATCAGCAACCATGCCATCTGGCTTCTCTCAACCTGGAGGAGCAACGTCATTGGCCAAACTTTCTGATTGTTTAATCGGTGCGTCTGATTGGCTGGTTATTCGCCCGGGCAAATAAAAATAACAAAATCCAAACAATGCGTTATAAATAAGGTAATGATCTTATTTATAATATGGATTAAAAGCTGTAGATTCTTTATAGAAGTTTGTGGACGCTCTGGCGTTTTTGAGCGAAAAGTTAAGAAAAGTTTGTTTTTCTGTTCGGGTGCTTTACATACGTCACGTCTGGTCCCCAACAGAAAGAAACAATTGGTTAAATAAAAAAGTTCCCGCCCACTGTGGAGCGAGTGAACCCCCAAGCTGTGAGGTCAGACTGTCTCCATGGAGACATAGAAACAGTCTGATGGATCAGGATATCGTCCTATCAATGGCACAGAGGTGGAAGTGCCATGGTATGTGCAGTCTTAGGGTTGGACTAAGCTAACACACTGCAGGCATTGTTTGGTTCAGGTTAAATCAGGGATGGGGTCTTAGTTCACCCCCAGTCTCTGACTCGTAGCAGCCATTGGAGTTTTGTCCATGATGGAGGACTCGCAGTTTGTGTGTCTAGTAGATAAACGTGGGTTTTTCCTGCAGGAAAGGTCAGTGGAGGGGAGCCAGCCTGCCAAACAGGACCAGGTAAACTTGTAATCTTTACGTCTACACCAGGTACTCCTCCCTTTACTCGGATGTTTTTCCATATTTCTATTTACATGCAGACAGACAGTCAGAGTGAAGCAGAGAAAGAAACACAGAAACTCCCACAGGAAGGTGTAGAAGAACAGGTAAAAACCAGGAGAATATTTACTACTGTGCTCAGTCCTACGATGCTTCATTCTATCCTGGGACGCTTCACTGATTCCTAAGATGCTCGACTGGCTGCGGGACGTGTTTCTACACTTTCACTATTCCTTTGACACTTTATTCAGTCTTACTACTCTTAGATATAAGATCCTACACCTGCTTCTGGGACCGTTTAGTCGTTCCTACTGGTTATCAGGACTCTACGCGTTTCTACACTTTCCTTGTTCCTATGACCCTTTTATTCATTCTTAATACTCTCAGAAGTAAGATCCTACACCTGCTTCTGGGACCGTCTGGTTGTTCCTACTGGTTATCAGGACTCTACGTGTTTCTACAACCCTCTCCTCGTTCCTATGACCCTTTTATTCATTCCTACGAGGCTTTACTTGCTCTCAAGCGCCTTCATCTGTTCCTGGTATCATTTAGTTGTTCCAATGACACTTTACTCGTTCTAGGACCCTTCATTTGTTCAAAGGAAGTAGAAACTTAGGCCCAGCCTCCTTTAGATGTTTCCTAGGACCCTATACTTGGTCCTAAAACCCGTCCTCATTCCCACGATCCTTTATTCATTCCTACTGGGATGAATGCTTATTTGTTTATTCCTGGGAACCTATTTTTAAAACCAGGGGACCTGCCTTTTCAAAAATCCTAAAACTTTGAGCCTCCAGGTATTTCGGGTGTTTCAGGGGTCCTGATGTTCCCTCTCCTACAGGTGCAGAAAGCTGTTCTACAGGTAGCCATGGAAACACATAACTTGCCTTGATGTCTGAGGTGTTGGTGATGGTCGGACTCTTCTTATGACCTTTCTCTCACCCCAGACTGGCTGTTTAGGGTTTCATCCTAAAAAAGCTAAAGTTTCTGTTTCCTTTCAGGAGACTCTTCCTCCCAGCTGACTGCTGCCAGCCGGGCTTTTTTATGTTTCACCTGCGCTCAGCTTTACAGTTACTTGTAAAAATCTGACCCTCTATCCTGTTTGCAGAAGAAGGGGGATCCTTCCAAAGCGGGGACCCTCGAAGCTGCTGGTAAAGCGGAGCCACCACCTGCTCAGGATGAGAAGAAAGGAAAGTCCTCCTTCCTCTCTCTCTTCAAACCCAAAGTAAGCATCTTATAAAGTTTGTTCTTTGTGACATCATCAGCTAACAGGAAGTAACAGAATCCTGTGAATTTGAGGCACTGTTAGATCACATGACCACAAAAGTCCAAGCGGCCTCCACAAGTGGAGTTCGGCTCCTCAGGAGATCCACCGGACCGGTAAATACGTCCCTATGGACAGATGGAACATTAACCAGAGTCATGTCACTCCGATCAGCTGTGAAGCACTTCTTCCTCTGCTTCTTAACACACCAGAGTGTCTGCAGCCATCTTTCATAATCACTAAGCAAAGCTAACACCTCACATAAGAATACCCCTCCGCTGGAACCACTCTCCATCTCCTTACAGACCGCCGAGCCGGCCAAGGCTGCAGCCAGCCCTGCGGCAGCAACAGAGCCAGCAGGGAAGGCTAAGGAGGAACCCAAAGCTGCTGCGGAGGCTGTGGAGAGCAAAGCACCTCCTGCGGCCCCTCCTGCTGGACAAGATGTGCCCAAGAAGCTGGAGAAAAGGAACTCCATCGGGCTGTTCTTCAAGAACCTGGTGAGCTTATTCCCTCAGCCTAAAGGGAGTAGAGGCGGGTAGTAACCTGTGTTATATCCGTTACATACACAGCGTTCCATATCACTAGTTACAGAGGTAAAAATGATCATTTTACATTTTGATTTTAGACAATAAAACATGATTTATTGGAATATATACTGTATATATATATACGTTTATATAAATATACATATGCAGTACACACATTAGAATAACGATGCTAATCCTGTTAAACTTAGACTTGATTACAAATTATCATCTTTGAATCACTTCAATTAAACTTTGGCCAAAAACAGCTGCAAAACAGTTCATTCATTCATCTTCTGAACCGCTTATCCGTGTCAGGGTCACAACGTCGGGTAGCGGGGTGCCAGAGCCTATCTTGGTTGATAAGAGAGAGAAGCAGAGTACACCTTCTCCGAATCCTCACCACGGTAACCATGATCTACGTACCTATCCTCACCATGGTAACCAGGATCTACGTTCCTACCTCACCATGGTAACCAGGATCTATGTTCCTACCCTCACCATGGTAACCAGGATCTACGTTCCTACCTTCACCATGGTAACCGGGATCTACGTTCCTACCCTCACCATGGTAACCAGGATCTATGTTCCTACCCTCACCATGGTAACCAGGATCTATGTTCCTACCCTCACCATGGTAACCGGGATCTACGTTCCTACCTTCACCATGGTAACCAGGATCTACGTTCCTACCCTCACCATGGTAACCAGGATCTACGTTCCTACCCTCACCATGGTAACTAGGATCTACGTTCCTACCCTCACCATGGTAACCAGGATCTACGTTCCTACCCTCACCATGGTAACCAGGATCTACGTTTCTACCCTCACCATGGTAACAAGGATCTAAGTACCTATCCTCACCATGGTAACCAGGATCTAAGTACCTATCCTATCCATGGTAACTAGGATCTACGTTCCTACCCTCACCATGGTAACCAGGATCTACGTTCCTACCCTCACCATGGTAACCAGGATCTACGTTCGTATTCTCACCATAGTAACCAGCTATGGATGGTGACCAAAAGAACAAGATCGTGGATATAGATGGCTGAAATGATCTTCCTCTGCAGGGTGGCTAGGCTCTCACTCAGAGATAGCGGGAGGAGCTCTGAGTAGAACTGTTGCTCCTCCCGGTCGAGAGAAGCCTGATGGGGTATTTCGGGCATCAAGTTAGGATACCTCTCCCGCTGGTGAGGTGTTCCATCCCAACAGGAGAAGACCCAGAGGCAGACCGCATGCCAGGCCCTGGATAAGCAGAAGACGACGGAATGACAACAAACAAACGATTGAATGAGAGTCTAAAATGTTTCAAATTAAAGAAAAACTCATTGAATAACGAACGTTAATATAAACAACTTTTTATCAGGTAGAAAAAACAAAGACCTGAGAAAAACAATGTGAATATTTAACACAAAAACAAGTTTATTCATTCTATTCTTTAAAATATGCATAAAATTACATCAGTGAGATTTTAATGAGTGACGTCACTACATTACTGTTCAAATGAATCGATCACGGTCACGTGTTACAACAATGTACGGAACAGTTTTCTCACATTCTGGGAAAATTTCTGCTTGTGATTTATCCCAGGTGTTTTAATAAATCCTAAGTTTTGTGTCGTAAGCAATGCTTGTTCGCTCAAACATCTTCGAAACGACAAGTCCAGTTTGAACATTTCAGAGGAACGTTTGAAACTACGTCCATAAAACATCTGAGTTTTTGTGGTTCGGATTCCTCAAACAGCCCCTAGTGTTTCTGTCTGGTTCTGGCAGTGTTTCAGTCTGGTTCTGGTAGGTTCAGGTACGATTAAAACCTTGGAGTATGATGCAGGAATGTTTTATCCAAATAAGCTTCACACACAATCACACACAGTGAGACCTAAACCAACACTGACATCCTTGTTTTTATAGCCTCCTTCTCAAAGATAAAAAACTTTGTTTTTAGTGTTTATCGTAGTTCATGTTCTTTATCCTCTTTTATTTTTTCTACATCCCAATATAACCAGATTTAAACTATTTCTGTCTCCATGGAAACAGTCTGACCTCACAGCATTGGGGTTCCCTTGCTCCAAAGTGGGCGGGTACTTATTTTTTTAACCAATCACTCCTTTCTGGTCAGGACTGGACATGTGGTGATGTATGTAATTCACTAAGAGGACTAAGATTAAAAACCAAACTTTACTCAGATCCCGTCGGGTCAACCACGTCTGAATAAAACTCTTATCATTGTCTGTGTTCTGGATTGAAATTTCTTGGTTGCTCACACAGGTCATAAAGCTGGATTACCTACCGAGTTACAAACAAACCCAGATGGAGGCTTTTGTTTGATGTGATCTTTAGTTGCTGATTGGTTGACTGTTTTTAGGGGTTTCCTAATACCTGACCCAGTAGCAGGAGTGAAATTCAACCATTTAAAAACACTGTTTGTAGTATTTCGTTTGTTTTCCAGGATTTTTAACGCCTTGTTCTCTGACCTGCAGACTCAGAAACGTCCGTCCACAGACAGCGGAGCCCAGACGGACGCAGCCAGCGCAGAAAAAGCCAAATAAAAGCTGCAGGATTGGGAGGGTCTTTCTGATCCTGCTGTGCTTTCACTGTTTTAACCTTTTCCGTCTGTAGCTTGGCTTTTGCTAAATATTATTTAAGTTCTGTTTTTCCAGTTATGGTAGAATGTGGAAGTGGTTAAAAAGAGGAAGTTAAAAATGATCACGTCGTGTCCGGATATGTTCTTAACACGTGTTAGTTTGTCTTAAATTACAATCAGTCTTTGATGACTGTCCTGTGTTTGGCTGATTAATGTGCTTCTTATGAGAAACTGTTTAACTGCATCTGTCCTGAACACAATAAACCTGTTTGTCTGACTTCATTCACATGCAGAGCATGCTGGGAAATGTCTCTTATTTTCTTGTGCTTGTTTTTAGTCGGACTTCATTTTAAACCAATCAGTGAATCACAAACCATCAGTTAAAAACCAAACATCAGAACTAATCTGTGAGAAAATTCATTTTAGGGGAACCGTTTAAGGACAAATATTAAAAACAAGATGGCAACCCTTACCCTGTTTCATCAAACTGTTTTTGTCTCCATGGAAACAGTCTAACCTCACAGCATTGGGGTTCACTCCCTCCATGGGGGGAGGGCAATTCGTTAAAATTCCGTTCCGTCATCGTGCACTTGTTCCGAAGTCGGGTCGTGGGGGCAACACCCTCAAACGGGCAGCCCAGGCTTCTCTCACCTCAGCTGTATCCTCCAGCTCACCTGGAAGGATCCTGAGGTGTTCCCTGTCCAGCTGTGAGACATAGTCTCTCCAGCGGGTCCAGGGTCTGCCCCTTGGTCTCCTCCCGGTGGGACGTGCCCGAAACACCTTGCCTGCGAGGTGCTCGGGGGGCATCCTGACCAGATGCCCGAATCACCCAATCTGGCTTCTCTCAGCCTGGAGGAGGTCGAGAGGATAATTATATTATAGAGGATAAATATTATAATTATTTCGTTATAATTTAAATCTAATAATCTGAACAGTCTTTAATTGAATTTACTTTATTGGTCCACAAAGTTAAATTTAAGTGCTGCAGTGTAAACACCTCGATGCCCCCTTCATCCCTATCCACTGGTGTCCCAGTCCGGTCACACTGTGTCCAAAAAGCTGGAATCCGGAATGGGTCCACAAAGCCCTCCTGCAGTAAAGAACCCCACCCGGCCCTTCTGTATGTCACACTGTTTATCACTCTGAATTTTAAATTCTTAATCTGGGGAATCGTTGCCAACACGGACCGTGTTGCTTGGTTTATCTTCTTTTTTCAGCTAAAGAACTACAAAGATGGAGGACAGGTGCTTGTGTTACTAAAGCCATGATATGATTGGTTGGGAGGAAGGAACATAGCAGACAGTAAACAGTGTGACACAGTCCATAATCTGCCGATGTGCACTGTGTGCCTGTTAGAGATAACAGATCTTTCCCAGCCCCAAAAGACCAGAATGGAGGAGGGAGGAAGCGACCTCGGGCCACACTCACCCTGATGGCAGGACCCCCAGGGCGAGCAAAGGAGGGCACCCACCCACGCAGCCAGGAGGAAGAGAGGTCCCCCTAAAAAAAGAAAAACATGATGTATTTTGTTTTGTCGTCTGAACCATTTATCCCTTGAGGGTCGTACTGGAGCCTATCCCACCTGATTTCAGAGGCAGGATACACCCCGGACAGGTCGCCAATCCACAGACAACCATCCACACACACACACACACACACACACACACACACACACACACACACACACACACACACACACACACATTTATTCCCCAGCAGACAATCAACCTAACATGTATGTTTTTGGAGGAAACCAGAGAAAACCCACACACACACACAGAGAACATACAAACTACACACATAAAAAAAAGTGTGTAATTTATAGAACAAGAGAATCATAGAAATTATTTTACACATGATCATAAATTAAAAATTAAACTTAGAAAAACATTAAAAAACTGGATCAAGATTTAAATAATTGAGAAAACAGACTCAAAACTGTTTGAGTCTGTTTTCAAACAGTTTTGTGTTAGTGTGTGTAACTAACATGTGTGTGTAACACACACACACATGTTAGTAACACACACACAGACATGAGAAACATACACACACACACCCGGAAACTGCGCGCGCAGCAGCAAACTTCCCGGACATGATGACGTCAGAGTTTGTAATGAGCTGCTTTTAATCAGTAATCAGGTGTGCAGGTCTGCGCATGCGCACTGAGGGTGTGTGTGTGTGCTGAAAGTTTGTGGAGCTGCAGGAAGAGGAAACAGAAACTCTGGTACAGTTTACACATCTAAATGTGTGTGTGTGTGTATTGTTTTCTTTTAAACATTAAAAGAAATGCATCACATTTTCTCTTTAATTCAGGTTTAATTCAGCTTCTTAAAAAACAAACAAACAAACAACAGATTAAAGTTATTTGAACTGAATTCTTTAATTAAAAGTATTAATTAATTAGTTTGAACTTATTTAGGATTCTTTTCTTCAAAGAGATCTGATGTCCTTCTACTGCTTACAAACACGTGTGTGTGTGTGTGTGTGTGTGTGTGTGTGTGTGTGTGTGTGTGTGTGTGTGTGTGTGTGTGTGTGTGTGTGTGTGACGGTTAGTAGTCCAGGTGTCATAACAGTGTGTTAATGTCTGTGCATTACCGTGTGAGAATCAGTGAGTTTTAGTGTGTGTGTGTGCGTGCGTGCGTGCGTGCGTGCGTGTGTGTGTGTGACGGTTAGTAGTCCAGGTGTCATAACAGTGTGTTAATGTCTGTCCATTACCGTGTGTGTGAGAATCAGTGAGTTTTAGTGTGTGTGTGTGTGTTCATGCACACACATTTTTTCAAAAGACATTGTAGAACCTAGAATATCTATGTGCAGCCGAGGCGTTGGAGGGATCCGGTTTGGTGACCTCAGGATCAGATCTCTGCTTTTTGTGGATGATGTGGTCCTGTTGGCTTCATTGGATCGTGATCTCCAGCTCTTATGAATCGATTTGCTGCCGAGTGTGAAGCGGCTGGGATGGAAATTAGAGCCTCCAAATCCGAGAGCATGGTCCTCACCCGGAAAAGGGTGGAATGCCCCCTGCGGGTCAGGAACAGGGTCCTGCCCCAAGTGGAGGAGTTTAAGTGTCTCGGGGTCTTCTTCACGAGTGGAGGAAGGATGGAGCGGGAGATCAACAGGCGGATCGGTGCGGCGTCAGCAATAACTAGGACGCTGGATCGTCGTGGTAAAGACAGAGCTGAGCCAAAAAGCAAAGCTCTCGATTTACACCAGGGTAACCAGGATCTACATTCCTACCCTCACCATGGTAACCAGGATCTACGTTCACCAGGGTAACCAGGATCTACGTTCCTACCCTCACCATGGTAACCAGGATCTACATTCCTACCCTCACCAGGGTAACCAGGATCTACGTTCCTACCCTCACCATGGTAACCAGGATCTACATTCCTACCCTCACCATGGTAACCAGGATCTATGTTCCTACCCTCACCATGGTAACCAGGATCTACATTCCTACCCTCACCATGGTAACCAGGATCTACGTTCCTACCCTCACCATGGTAACCAGGATCTATGTTCCTTCCCTCACCATGGTAACCAGGATCTACATTCCTACCCTCACCATGGTAACCAGGATCTACATTCCTACCCTCACCATGGTAACCAGGATCTATGTTCCTACCCTCACCATGGTAACCAGGATCTACATTCCTACCCTCACCATGGTAACCAGGATCTACATTCCTACCCTCACCATGGTAACCAGGATCTACGTTCCAACCCTCACCGTGGTACCCAGGATCTACGTTCCTACCCTCACCATGGTAACCAGGATCTACGTTCCTACCCTCAGCATGGTAACCAGGATCTACGTTCCAACCCTCACCATGGTAACCAGGATCTACGTTCCAACCCTCACCGTGGTAACCAGGATCTGCGTTCCTACCCTCACCGTGGTAACCAGGATCTACGTTCCTACCCTCACCGTGGTAACCAGGATCTACGTTCCTACCCTCATCATGGTAACCAGGATCTATGTTCCTACCCTCACCATGGTAACCAGGATCTACGTTCCTACCCTCAGCATGGTAATCAGGATCTACGTTCCTATCCTCACCATAGTAACCAGCTGTGGGGGGTGACCTGAAGAATGAGATCGCGGGTACAAGCGGCCGAAATGATCTTCCTCCGCAGGGTGGCTGGGCTCTCACTCAGAGATCGGGTGAGGAGCTCTGCCATCCGGGAGGAGCTCGGTGTCGAGCCGCTCCTCCTCCAGGTCGAGAGGAGCCAGATGGGGTGGTTCGGGCATCTGGTCAGGATGCCCGCCGAGCGTCTTGCGGGCGAGGTGTTCCGGGCACGTCCCACCGGGAGGAGACCAAGGGGCAGACCCTGGACCTGCTGGAGAGACTATGTCTCACAGCTGGCCGGGGAACGACTTGGGATTCTTCCAGGTGAGCTAGAGGATGCAGCCGGGGAGAGAGAGGACAGGGCTGCCCGTTTGAGGCTGTTGCCCCCGCGACCCGACCCCGGAACAAGCGGAAGATAACGTAACAGAACATTTCAGAACACAGTAAAAGATGATGAAACACAGATTAAAATTGTGTTGATGTGAGGAGGAGCTGGAAGAGGAGGAGGAGCTGGAAGAGGAGGAGGAGCTGGAAGAGGAGGAGGAGCTGGAAGAGGAGGAGGAGCGGAGAGAGCACACTCCCTTTGTTAACGAGGATTTTAAAGATGACACATGTGTGTTACTAATGTGTGTTTGCGCGTTAAGTGTGTTACTAATGTGTGTTTGCGCGTTAACGTTCTGTCATCTTCCGCTTGTTCCAGGGTCGGGTCGCGGGGGCAACAGCCTCAAACGGGCAGCCCAGGCCTCTCTCACTCACTATCACACACTCTCTCACACACACACTCTCTCACTAATGTAAAAATGATTATTTTATTTAGAATCCCACTCTTTTTTTAAGGGAGTCCTGGACAAAGTGGCAGCCAAATCCATCCAGACGTAGACATTAAAATACAGTTACAAGGTATTGAGGTGGTCTCTGACCCTCTAAAAATAAGGGGGTCACTAGTTTTTAAGGAACAAATTCAATCCTAAAGAAACAGAATGGAGAAAGGCTTTCCTTCCCAGCTCCGTACGGACAGAGAAACAGATCGTTTCATCTTAAAGAATTGGATTTAAGACTTCTTTTTGTGATTAAAGTAGAAATATATAGATGTTTATAAATATATTAAAGGAACCGTGTGTGTGTGTGTGTGTGTGTGTGTGTGTGCGTGCGTGTCTTTCTAGATTGATTTATCCCGTTTTTCTGTGGATTTCTGGAACGCTCAGACAAAACAACCAATGAGCAGATGTCTAAAGTATGACACATTTGACGTAGCCACGCCCCCCTCCCTCCTCACCGCCCGCCCTCCTCACCCGCCTCCGCTCCGGCCTTACGCCCTCACAAACTCGCTTTCAACGTCCAATATACAGGCTGTTTCGCTGCTCTGAGTCTTTTTTATTTTCTTCTTTTTTGATGAATCGACATGATAAAATCTTATTTCAGACGCTACCAAACCGCCACGCACGGGTTTACGCCCGCCTTCCCCCTCCCGCTCAGAGATGGGCGGAGGAATAGCGGCTCAGTGAGAGCAGAGGGCGGAGCTTGTACTTTCTCAGGACGGGCGGGGGGATGAGCGATACCCGGTCTTTCATAGTTCCGGGTCTGTGACTGCGCTCCACCAAATCAATATATTTTCATAACTATGGTGTAATGCATGTTGTAAACGTGTGTGTGTGTGTGTGTGTGTGTGTGTGTGTGTGTGTGTGTGTGTGTGTGTGTGTGTGTGTGTGTGTGTGTGTGTGTGTGTGTGTGTGTGTGTGTGTGTGTGTGTGTGTGTGTGTGCGCAGAGGATACAATGTGAAAAAAGTTATTTTGCATGAGATGGGATCTTTAATTTCCACTGATTAAACATCCATTCCACCATGTTTTTCTATGTCTAGTAACACCTACACTGTGCTCCCTCACTGAGAGTCTGGGTGTCGTCTTCAACCGCACATCTCCCCCTGCTCACACCACACTGGTACCACATCTCTCATATAACCCTCCCAAACTGTACAGCCTGGACTCCATCATCTCCCCACATTACCACCTGCTTCTTTTAAATTCTTCTTCCATAACTCTGCTCCACCTCTCTGAGTTCCACCTGCTTTCCTTCCTGCTCTCTCCGCTCCTCCTCCTCTCTCTTTGATCTTCCCGTTGTGGGACAGAACTTCCAGTCTTTGTTATTCCCTTTTGACTGACCGATGTATCCATCTTAGAACCTGATCAGACCACCACTCATCAGAAACCAGTCTGTAGTCCCTCTTTCCTCCATCAGTGATCCATTATAGAAAAGACTTCCGTGTCTTCTGGACGGCGTGTTGTTAGCAGTTGTTTTTTTACTCATTTTAGAAATCTACGCAATTTGCAAACTGCTCACAAGCAATTCCATCCTCGCTGACCCCAAACCCACCCCTAACCAACCCCTATCCCACCCCTAACCCACCCCTATCCCACCCCTAACCAACCCCTAACCGTAACACTTCTCGGTTGTCGTTGAATTGTTGCTGCGTTTTATCGCCTACCATGCAATTTGCTCCATTCCGTTCCGTCGTCTTCCGCTTATCCAGGGCTGGGTCGCGGGTCAACAGCCTCCAACGGGCAGCCCAGGCCTCTCTCTCCCCGGCTGCATCCTCCAGCTCACCTGGAAGGATCCCAAGTCGTTCTCCAGCCAGCTGTGAGACATAGTCTCTCCAGTGGGCCCGGGATCTGCTTCTTGGGCTCCTCCCAATGCGACGTGCCCAAAACACCTCCCCAGCGAGGCGCGAGGGAGGGCATCCTGACCAGATGCCCAAACCACCCCATCTGGCACAATTTGCAAATGACATAAAGTTCTAAAATGAGTACAACATTGTTTACAAGTTTGTTGTTATTAGCTCCTCCTCCTTAGGGGCGGGGCTAACTCAGGTTAGTTTATCTAGAACCAGCTCTCAGATTGTCTCTTCTATCAGATCATAAGGAAGTTAAAACGTCTCGACCATCAAACACACCGTCTAGAAACCACCAGACCAGGGGTCACCAACCTTTTTAAAACTGAGAGTTACTTCAAGGTCACTGAGTAATGCAAGGGGACCACTTTGATAAAACACTTCTGAAATAACAAAGTTCCACAGTTTAATTTGATATTATTATTAATGATGTGAAGACACTGATTGTTAATGATCCATCACAATAATTATTTCAGTTTGATTAAACAGAAACAGATACATTTTAATCTGAAATATCTAAGTGTTTCATTTTCAAATGATCACTTCCACAACATTTTACAGGAAATCTTTTTCATTTTTTTACAACAGTTATCAAATCATAAACTCTGAACCATGTTTGTACAAAAATCTATTCCTTTCAAAATAAGGGCGGTAGATGAGACACACACAGTTTTCTTTCACGTTAGTAAAAAAAGAACTCTTCCTCCTTTACTATGAAAATGTTTTCTTCCTTTTTTCTGTCATGTTTTTTTGGGTCGAAAACACGTTCATAACCTCATCTTTACAGCACTCATGTTTACATTTTTATGTATTTGTTTTTAAATTTAAATCAGCTGCGGGTGACCTGGTGCCCGCAGGCACCAGGTTGGAGACCCCTGCACCAGACTATCCTTCAGTTTCTTCTGTTTTATGTCTTTAAACCCTCGTGGAGTTTAAAGAGGTGGAGGTGTCCTCCTGTAAGGTGTTATCATTCTAATGTGTGTGTCCTCCATCTTGCAGGAAGATGGATGATGGACTGGATGATGATGTCACAGATTCCTCTGATTTCATGGCCTCTCCTCGAACCCCTCCACACAGCGGCGCTGTGTCTTGTTATACTCCTCCACCACACGGGGGCGCTGTCATATGGTCCCACACCTCTCCTTCACAGTGCACGGCTGTCCTGATACTACCACCAGGGGGCGCTTCCCCCTCCCCTCATTCCTCTGAGGTGAAGTCATTCCATACCGCTCCACCACTGGGCTGCGTTGTCCTTCCTGACCCTGACCCTTCCTTCACCCCACCACTAAGGGGTGCTGCCATGTCTAAAAGTCTGCCATCGCTGGGTTCTGGCCTTCCTGACCCTCCCCATCACTTACTGCCACAAGACATCGTGGTCTCTAACAGCCCTCCACCCGTACAGATGCCAGGCCTGTACTATGATGAGACTCTGATCCTCCAGGATGAGCTGTGCCCCCACTTCCTGAACCAGCCTCCCACCGTGACGGAACCCGTGGTACGGCATGCAGAGGCGGTGCCCGTGGAGGTGGAAGGGATGTGCACGGTGTGCGGGCAGCACATGGGAGCACAGATGGAGGTCCACATGAGGAAACACAAAGACTGCTTCCTGTTCTGCTGCAGCGTCTGCCACCGCCGCTTCAAGGAACCCTGGTTCCTAAAAAACCACATGAAGATTCACCTGAAACCCAAACCCAGAGCCGGACCTCCTGCCACGGTGAACGGTGCCGTTCTAGACCCGAGGTTGGGCTCACTGGCCAGCACGCTCTACAGGATGTGCCTGGTCTGCGGGTTCTTCTACCAGGACCAGACCAGCCTGGCAGAGCACAGCAGGATCCACAGCAGGGAACCCAGTGTAGACCCTGAACCCGGGTCCCAGCAGCACGTCTTCCTGCGTAGCATTGACTTGGTGCCTGCCTCCGGGTCTAAACCGATCCTAGGATCTAAGCAGGTCCTTCACATGGACCCGTTCACCACGTACCAGGCCTGGCAGCTCTCCACTCGAGGAAAGGTTACCGTTGCCCCCGGTAACACCAAGGACCCGGGTAAGGAGGCCAGTTCGGAACATGAGGACTCCGATAAGGAGGATCAGAACCTGAGTTCTGAGGGAGACAAACCGGATCCGGTTCCACAGGTGGCCCGCAGGTCTCTGATACAGAAACAGAGACCGACCACGTGCCTGCTGTGCCAGCGCTCCTTCAGGACTTACCACCAGCTGGTCCTGCACTCACGGGTACACAAGCGGAGCCGAGACGGTCCTGGACTGGAGGAGGTCGAGGAGAACCCGTTGTCTGGTGAGTCCTGGAGTCAGGGAGAGCCCCTCAGACCGGATCGGTCACGTCTGACCCGGTCTAGAGAATAACAATAATACACAGGCTGCACGGCGGCCACACAGCAAGAAGGTCAGGGGTTCGAGTCCTGGTGTGGGGGAGGCTTAAAACACTGTGTCTCTGTGTGTAGTTTACATGTTCTACCTGTGTGTGTGTGTGTGTGTGTGTGTGTGGCTTTTCTCCAAAAACAAACATGAGACCTGTTCGGGGTGTATCATGCCTGAAATCAGCCGTCGCCCACGTGGCAGGGGTGTGAATCCGTTACCACGGTAACTCTGTGATTGACCTCCTAGTGGTGACAGACCCTGCCTGCTCCTCAGGATGACCTCAGGATGACCTTGCCCTCTTTTGTTTGTCTCCTAGGAGACGACGGTTCGGATCGATCCAGATTAAAATCCAAAAAATGTGACTTCTGTGGAAAATCTTTCAGATCCAGTTATTACCTCACCATTCACCTGAGGACGCACACAGGTACGCACCGCCCGGGGGGGGCAGCACTGAGGGTCTCTCCTGCAGCAGCACTGAGGGTCTTTACTGCAGCACTGAGGGTCTCTCCTGCAGCAGCACTGAGGGTCTCTCCTGCAGCAGCACTGAGGGTCTTTACTGCAGCACTGAGGGTCTTTACTGCAGCAGCACTGAGGGTCTCTCCTGCAGCAGCACTGAGGGTCTCTCCTGCAGCAGCACTGAGGGTCTCTCTCCTGCAGCAGCACTGAGGGTCTCTCCTGCAGCAGCACTGAGGGTCTCTCCTGCAGGAGCACTGAGGGTCTCTCCTGCAGCACTGAGGGTCTCTCCTGCAGGAGCACTGAGGGTCTCTCCTGCAGCAGCACTGAGGGTCTCTCCTGCAGCAGCACTGAGGGTCTCTCCTGCAGCAGCACTGAGGGTCTCTCCTGCAGCAGCACTGAGGGTCTCTCCTGCAGCAGCACTGAGGGTCTCTCCTGCAGGAGCACTGAGGGTCTCTCCTGCAGCACTGAGGGTCTCTCCTGCAGCAGCACTGAGGGTCTCTCCTGCAGCAGCACTGAGGGTCTCTCCTGCAGCACTGAGGGTCTCTCCTGCAGCACTGAGGGTCTCTCCTGCAGCACTGAGGGTCTCTCCTGCAGCAGCACTGAGGGTCTCTCCTGCAGCACTGAGGGTCTCTCCTGCAGGAGCACTGACAGTCTCCCCTGCAGCAGCACTGAGGGTCTCTCCTGCAGCAGTGAGGGTCTCTCTCTCCTGCAGCAGTGAGGGTCTCTCTCTCCTGCAGCAGTGAGGGTCTCTCTCTCTCTCCTGCAGCAGCAGTGAGGGTCTCTCTCTCTCTCGTGCAGCAGTGAGGGTCTCTCCTGCAGCAGTGAGGGTCTCTCCTGCAGCAGCACTGAGGGTCTCTCTCTCTCTCGTGCAGCAGTGAGGGTCTCTCTCTCCTGCAGCAGTGAGGGTCTCTCCTGCAGCAGCAGTGAGGGTCTCTCTCTCCTGCAGCACTGAGGGTCTCTCTCTCTCTCGTGCAGCAGTGAGGGTCTCTCTCTCCTGCAGCAGTGAGGGTCTCTCCTGCAGCAGCAGTGAGGGTCTCTCTCTCGTGCAGCAGTGAGGGTCTCTCTCTCTCTCCTGCAGCAGTGAGGGTCTCTCTCTCCTGCAGCAGTGAGGGTCTCTCTCTCTCTCGTGCAGCAGTGAGGGTCTCTCTCTCGTGCAGCAGTGAGGGTCTCTCTCTCCTGCAGCAGTGAGGGTCTCTCTCTCTCTCCTGCAGCAGCAGTGAGGGTCTCTCTCTCTCTCCTGCAGCAGTGAGGGTCTCTCTCTCCTGCAGCAGTGAGGGTCTCTCTCTCTCTCCTGCAGCAGTGAGGGTCTCTCTCTCCTGCAGCACTGAGGGTCTCTCTCTCTCGTGCAGCAGTGAGGGTCTCTCTCTCTCTCCTGCAGCAGTGAGGGTCTCTCTGTCCTGCAGCAGCAGTGAGGGTCTCTTGGTGGGCGGTGGTGGTAAACGTGTCTGTGTTTTCAGGTGAGAAGCCGTTCCGTTGTGGTTACTGCGACTACGCCGCGGCCCAGAAGACGTCGCTGAAGTACCACCTGGAACGCCGTCACAAAGACCAGCGGGTCAGCCCCTCTGCCGGTCAGCCCGGACCCCATGAGAGTGTCCACGACCCCATGGAGTTCCCTTTGAACCTGTCCTTGAAACTGTCTGTGTGCCTCCCTGCTGACCCGGTGCCAGACCCCGTCGGCTGCCCGTCCTGCGTCTTTAAGACCACCTACCCTGAAGTCCTCCTGGTGCACCGGAAGCTGGTCCACAAAGAACAATCTAATGAGACCACCCGACCCACCGGATGCCCCCCAGCACTACAGGGGAAAGATGTCGCCCGCCTTCTGCCCGACCATCGCCGACTCCCACGGCGGACCAAATCCCCACCACCCCGGAATACCGAGCCACCTCGGAATACCGAGCCACCCCGGAATACCGAGCCACCCCGGAATACCGAGCCACCTCGGAATCTAAAACATTCCCCACCGCCCCGAGCATCAGAGGCCCCTCCGGGTCGGAGAAACCCCCCGCCCACGGAGCCCCTTCCAAGACCGAAATGGTTACCGGACATCCAGACCACCCAGGACTCCTCCAGGTTGCCAGAGCGGGTGGTAAAGCCGCCGGCCAGCCGGTTGGTTGGGCCTACAGGGAGCTACGGGTCAGGTTGGCACCCTGACGCTGCACGGCTCTGCCTGTCCAGCAGCTTCGAGTCTCTCCAGCTGGATTTTGGGGAACCTTTTGGAAGGCGACTGGCAGAGGCCGGGCAAAAGTCTGTCCTCAGAGGTCCGATGGATGCGCCCAGCCGGATGCTTCTCACGGGGGGGCCCGCAGAACCTCTGGACTCAGACTGGCACATGATGAACCTCCTCCGTACCTGCACGCCAAGAGACCTGGAAACCCTGTATCACAGCACCCCAACAAACACCAGAGCTGGTACGTATCCTGGTCCTCACCCTGCTTGTTCCTCGTGCTGCTGAACATTGTGGCATTCTGTCGTTGGCATGGCAACTCGTCTGCTGCCTCATCGAGATGAGCTGCAGCACATCAAGCGCCTATTGATTCAGATGTACCCACTTAGACGTCGTAGTTTTTAGGGTTCCCGGTGCCATGCAGGTCGGTCTTGGCTGGTCAGACTATGTGAGTAAAACCCGACACATACGTGGGTACGGAGACCCGTAGACTGTTGGCTGAGCTCTGGATGCCTTCTGGCTCCCCCTGCCGAGGCGCCAACGCCGGCGGCATCGACTTGTCTTCCCATCGGTCTGTGCCCGTAACGCCGAGAGAGGTTTTTATAGATTTATGAGAATTTTAAAAAATTATGAAAATTTTTTTTAATTTAGAGATTTTTTGAAAATTTTACAAGTTTTTTTTTACTTTCACAATTTTTTTTTTTTGCAAATTTTTGCAGATTTCTGAGAATTTTACAGAATTTTCTTCAAATTTTGAGAATTTTTTCTAAATCTTTGCAAATTTTTTAAGTTGTTCAAAGAATTTCTACAAAATTTTGCAAATTTTGAAACTGTCCTGGCACTGGGCGCTCCATACCACCTGGGGAGGTCACCCCTAGGCTTAGGGGAACAAATACCAGTTCTAAGCCCAGAGCCTGGCGCTGGGGGTTGCCCACGACAGTAGGAGGAGTCGTATGACTCCATGGGGATGTTACCATCATGCCTCGACCCGGGTTGTAAGACCGTTGGCACTGAGCTGGGCTCAGAGTGCAGTGTGTGGTAATCGTTGTTGTTTCTGTTGGCAGGTGTGGGTCTGTACCAGCCTCTGCCCGGCCTTCCCACTCTCCAGAGAAGAAACCGCAACCCGGACCAGTCGTCCTGAACCGTGATGAAAGTTTTTTTTTTTTTTTTAGTGTTTTTGTTTAAGCCTCCATGTTGGATTCTGTACATCACCATGGTAACCAGACAGTTTAACCAGGAAGTTCACCTGATGTAAAAAGGATGTGTGTAAATAATAAAGTCAGACTTACAGACGTCGATCTTTGTCTTTTTTCAGCTTTAAAAGTTCTTTAAGCTGCAGGTTCGACAGAAACACAAAGTTCTGTTTTATTTTACTTTTTATAATAAAAGTCCTGCTCACATAAAAGAAGATGCATCAGCGTCTAGAAGAATGTCGGGGATTTTCCTGTGTTTATGAATCACGTGAGATGAAAGGGTTGTGATTGGTGTCGCTCACATTAAAACGACTCGTTGGCATCGTGTCTGCGTTTGAATTAAGAGATGAAGTGATTTAAATCAACCGCATGTCGAAGGAACATCAAACGATGCTTTCCTGCCTGTATGGTGATGATCGACCATAAGCGCCGTAAAACCCTCACAGATTGTTAGACGATGCTTCGCAAACAATGCTGACATGTTGGCGACATGGCACCTGAACAGATGCTAACCATAGTAACCAGGATGGACGTTCCTACCCTCACCATGGTAACCAGGATCTACGTTCCTACCCTCACCATGGTAACCATGATCTACGTTCCTACCCTCACCATGGTAACCAGGATCTACGTTCCTACCCTCACCATGGTAACCAGGATCTATGTTCCTACCCTCACCATGGTAACCAGGATCTATGTTCCTACCCTCACCATGGTAACCAGGATCTACGTTCCTACCCTCACCATGGTAACCAGGATCTACGTTCCTACCCTCACCATGGTAACCAGGATCTACGTTCCTACTCCCACCATGCTAACCAGGATCTACGTTCCTACCCTCACCATGGTAACCAGGATCTACGTTCCTACCCTCACCATGGTAACCAGGATCTACGTTCCTACCCTCACCATGGTAACCAGGATCTATGTTCCTACCCTCACCATGGTAACCAGGATCTACGTTCCTACTCTCACCATGGTAACCAGGATCTACGTTTCTACCCTCACCATGGTAACCAGGATCTACGTTTCTACCCTCACCATGGTAACCAGGATCTATGTTCCTACCCTCACCATGGTAACCATGATCTACGTTCCTACCCTCACCGTGGTAACCAGGATCTACGTTCCTACCCTCACCGTGGTAACCAGGATCTACGTTCCTACCCTAACCATGGTAACCAGGATCTACGTTCCTACCCTCACCGTGGTAACCAGGATCTACGTTCCTATCCTCACCATGGTAACCAGGATCTACGTTCCTATCCTCACCATGGTAACCAGGATCTACGTTCCTACCCTCACCATGGTAACCAGGATCTACGTTCCTGACAATGACATCATGGATCTAAGCGGCTGAAATGATCTTCCTCTGCAGGGTGGCTGGACTCTCAGAGACAGAGGGAGGAGCTCGGAGTAGAGCTACTATTGCTGCTCTGGGTCAAGAGAAGCCAGATGGGGTAGTTTGGGCATCTGGTTAGGACATCTCCCTTGCTTGTGGGCACGACCCAGAAGCAGGCCCAGGTCCTGCTGGCACTACTCGCCCTGAAAAAGCGGAAGACAACTGAACGGAACAAATACACTGATTTTAGTCCAAAGAAAACAAAAAGCTTATTTTAAAACTAAAACCCAGCACAGAGGACTCCTCAGTCTGACCACGCCCAGGACAGGAACACAGAGACCTCCTCAGTCTGACCACACCCAGAACAGGAACACAGAGACCTCCTCAGTCTGACCAATCACAGGACAGGAACACAGAGACCTCCTCAGTCTGACCAATCACAGGACAGGAATACAGAGACCTCCTCAGTCTGACAAATCAAAGGACAGGAACACAGAGACCTCCTCAGTCTGACCAATCACAGGACAGGAACACAGAGACCTCCTCAGTCTGGCCAATCACAGGACAGGAACACAGAGGATCATCAAGAATCTGAAACAATGAGGAGGAAGAAAGAGAATGACACCATATGAATCATACTGGACCAACTAATGGTGGATAAAAAAAATCAATGAAAACAATACAGAAGAATGAAAGTTTTGAGTGTTTTCTAAAATCTGTTTTCTGGTTGGAGTTTTGTTCCAGCAGTCATAAAGACCTGCAGTACTGAACGTGTCCTGTAGAGAGCAGTGCTCACTAACCGTCTGGATGCGTCCTGCTACTGATTTTATTTAAAACCACAGAAAAATAAGACATCCCAGTGAACAGCATGTCGTCATTACAGAGGGTCACAGCAAACACCCCCAATGCCCCACCTCCCCTCCAAAAAATACAAGATTAAAAAACAAGGTAGAAAAAGTTTCAAAAAAGTCTTCTGGACAGTTTAATTCTTCAACGAGACGTTTCGACTTCCATCCGGAAATCATTTTCAATCTGAATGAAATGGACTGAAACCTGGATCCATTTATACTAACCTGAGTAACAGGTAAAAAAATAGTAAGAAGGACTCGACCAATGAGCCTGTGTTACCTATGATGGCCGTGAATGGCTCCTATTGTTGCCACAGACCAGTAAACGAACCTATTATAAAAATGCTAAAAGCCTAGTGAATAGAAATTCCTGCTAACGAGAGGCGTGAAACTGGGTCCACGAGGTGTCATCTTTAGTCCATGGCTTCAAAAGGCTGCTATAGATACCGGGCAAAACGTATCTAACGCCTCCACTCCGATTCAGTGAGGGATTTTGTTTCATCACAAAGATGGCTTCCTTCACCCCTCTTTCAAACCATCCTTTCTCTCTACTTAGAATCTTCACCTCGCTGTCCTCAAAAGTGTGTTTGGTGGATTTAAGATGCAGATGTACAGCAGACTGTGGACCACTAGAGGCTTCTCTTCTGTGTTGGTAAAGTCTTTTGTGGAGTGGCTGTTTTGTTTCTCCAATGTAGTGTTCTTTGCAGCTCCCTTCACTGCACCGGATCGAATAAACTACATTTTTTCTGTTTTTCTGTGGGCATCTTGTCTTTAGGATGTACTAGTTTCTGCCGTAATGTGTTGACCGGTTTAAAGAAAACCGGGATGTCATGTTGTCTGAAGACTCTCTGTAACTTCTCGGACAGTCCTGACACGTAGGGAATAGAGACTCCATTTTTCCTCTTCTCAGTTTCTGTTTCCCTCTTCTCACGTTTCTTGGACGCTCTCACCCTATTCAGGGCCCATTTGGGGTATCCACAGACCGAGAGGGCTTTTTGGACATGCTGTGTCTCCTTCTCCTTGGCCTCTGTGCTCGTGGGTACCTCCTCCGCCCTGTGTTGTAAAGTTCTGATGACACCCAGTTTGTGTTGCAATGGATGATTAGAGTCAAACTGTAGGTATTGGTCTGTGTGAGTGGGTTTCCTGTATACTTCCAGTTGCAAATTCCCGTTCTCTCCTATGATCACAGCGCAGTCTAAAAAGGCCAACCGGTTGTCCTTGGAGTCTTCACGTGTAAACTTGATGTTAGGATCCACAACGTTGATGTGTGAAGTGAAGGCTTCCAGATCTTGCTTGTTGATCTTTACAAAAGTGTCATCAACATAGCGGAACCAGTGACTGGGCGGATTTCCTGGGAATGTGCTCAGGGCTTGCTTCTCGACCTCCTCCATGTAAAGATTAGCTACTATAGGCGACACTGGAGAGCCCATCGCACAGCCGTGGATTTGTCTGTAGAAACCACCACAAAACTGAAAGTAAGTGGAGTTGAGACAAATGTCCAACAGGTTGCAGATGTGTTCCGGAGTCAGTTTGGTCCTTTCTTGCAGTGTGGTGTCCTCTTGTAGTCTTCGTCTGACTGCTGCTACAGCTTCTTTTGTAGGGATGCAGGTGAAGAGTGATACAACGTCATTAGAAACAATGATGTCATCTTTGTCGAGATGCAGATGTTTCACTTTCTCTACAAAATCTTGTGTGTTCTCCACGTGGTGTTCTGTGTTACCCACTAAGGGGGCCAAGATGGTTTTCAGGTATTTGGCTACGTTGTAGGTTATAGAGTCAGTGCTGCACACAATGGGTCTAAGAGGAACATCCTGTTTGTGGACTTTGGGTAAGCCGTAGATACATGGAATGGCATCACCAGGATACAGTCTGAAGTACAAAGCTTTATCAATCATGTCGTCCTTTTCCAGCTTCTGTAAATAGTCAATCACCTTCTTTTTGTAGCCACTGGAAGGGTCCCGCTTGAGTTTTTGATAAGTGGAAGTGTCTTCCAGGAGGTTGTTCATCTTGGCTTCATAATCCGTGGTGTTGAGAATCACAGTGCAACGTCCTTTGTCTGCTGGTAGAATGTTTATGCTGTGATCTTTCTGCAGGGCTGACAGTGCTTTCCTCTCCTCTGGTGAGATGTTGGACAGTGGAGGTTTCGCACTGTTAAGTGAAGCGGTGACTCGTAGCCTTAGATCTGCTGCTTCTGATCCAGACAAATTGTTCTTCTTTATGGCTGCTTCTGTGGCTGAATGTAACTCCACTTACTTTCAGTTTCGTGGTGGTTTCTACAGACAAATCCACGGCTGTGCGATGGGCTCTCCAGTGTCTCCTATTGTAGCTAATCTTTACATGGAGGAGGTCGAGAAGCAAGCCCTGAGCACATTCCCAGGAAATCCGCCCAGTCACTGGTTCCGCTATGTTGATGACACTTTTGTAAAGATCAACAAGCAAGATCTGGAAGCCTTCACTTCACACATCAACGTTGTGAATCCTAACATCAAGTTTACACGTGAAGACTCCAAGGACAACCGGTTGGCCTTTTTAGACTGCGCTGTGATCATAGGAGAGGACGGGAATTTGCAACTGGAAGTATACAGGAAACCCACTCACACAGACCAATACCTACAGTTTGACTCTAATCATCCATTGCAACACAAACTGGGCGTCATCAGAACTTTACAACACAGGGCGGAGGAGGTACCCACGAGCACAGAGGCCAAGGAGAAGGAGACACAGCATGTCCAAAAAGCCCTCTCGGTCTGTGGATACCCCAAATGGGCCCTGAATAGGGTGAGAGCGTCCAAGAAACGTGAGAAGAGGGAAACAGAAACTGAGAAGAGGAAAAATGGAGTCTCTATTCCCTACGTGTCAGGACTGTCCGAGAAGTTACAGAGAATCTTCAGACAACATGACATCCCGGTTTTCTTTAAACCGGTCAACACATTACGGCAGAAACTAGTACATCCTAAAGACAAGATGCCTACAGAAAAACAGAGCAATCTAGTTTATTCGATCCGGTGCAGTGAAGGGAGCTGCAAAGAACACTACATTGGGGAAACGAAGCAACCACTCCACAAAAGACTTTACCAACACAGAAGAGAAGTCTCTAGTGGTCCACAGTCTGCTGTACATCTGCATCTTAAATCCACCAAACACACTTTTGAGGACAGCGAGGTGAAGATTCTAAGTAGAGAGAAAGGTTGGTTTGAAAGAGGGGTGAAAGAAGCCATCTTTGTGAAGAAAGAGAATCCCTCATTGAATCGGAGTGGAGGCGTTAGATACGTTTTGCCCGGTATCTATAGCAGCCTTTTGAAGCCATGGACTAAAGATGACACCTCGTGACCCAGTTTCACGCCTCTCGTTAGCAGGTTTCTCTATTTACTAGGCTTTTAGCATTTTTATAATAGGGTTCGTCTACTGGTCTGTGGTTACAATAGGAGCCATTCATGGCCATCATAGGTAACACAGGCTCATTGGTCGAGCCCTTCTTACTATTTTTTTTTTTTACTCAGGTTAGTATAAATAGATCCAGTTTTCAGTCCATTTCATTCAGATTGAAAATGATTTCCGGATGGAAGTCAAAACGTCTCGTTGAAGAATCAAACTGTCCAGAAGACTTTTTTGAAACTTTTTCTACTATGGATCACTCCTGGATGAATGAGGAACTACACGGATTTGTTGCTATTAAAAAACAAGCATGAACTCTGTTTTATAATAAAAACAGAAGAAATGTGAGTGAAAGTTACTTAAAAATTAAATAGTTTAAAACATGGTGGTGCAGTGGGTAGCACCGTGACCTCACAGCAAGAAGGTCATGGGTTCAAGTCCCGTGTGGGTACGAAACACTGACCTTTCTTTGTGTAGTTTGCATGTTCTCCCGTGTATTTGTGGGTTTTCTCTGGTTTCCTCCAAAAACATGCATGTTAGGTCGATTGTCTGATGCTAAACTGCCCCTGGGAATGAGTGTGTGTGTGGCTGTATGAGCGTGGTCCTGCGACAGACTGGCGACCTGTTTGTGGTGTACCCTGCCCTTCGTCTTGATTCAGCTGGGATGGGCTCCAGCAACCTCATAAGGGACAGACGGTTATTAAGAAGGGGACTGACACTTTAAGACTTAAAACATCTTAAAGCGTACTTCCAGCAGGGGAACGGTTGTCATGGGGATTTTAATGTTTATGTTGGTTCACACTTTCAGGAACATTTCACTCTCTTTTTTTTTGCAAAGTGAGGTTACAGGGAGAAGAGATAAAAAGGGTGGAGGATTTTAAGTATCTAGGATCAACAGTCCAGAGCAATGGAGAGTGTGGAAAAGAGGTGAAGAAGCGTGTTCAGGCAGGCTGGAACGGGTGGAGAAAAGTATCAGGTGTGATGTGTGATAGAAGAGTTTCAGATAAAAACCGTGGTGAGAGCGGCCATGCTGATTGGTCTAGAGACAGCGTGGTGAGAGCGGCCATGCTGATTGGTCTAGAGACAGCGTGGTGAGAGCGGCCATGCTGATTGGTCTAGAGACAGCGTGGTGAGAGCGGTCATGCTGATTGGTCTAGAGACAGTGTCACTGAGGAAAAGACAGTAAGCAGAGATGTTTGTAGCAGAGATGAAGATGCTGAGGATCTCTCTGGGAGTGACCAGGATGGACAGGATCAGAGGAACAGCAGAGGAACAGCACATGTTAGAGGTTTTAAAGTCAGAGAGGCCAGACTGAGATGGTTTGGACATGTACAGAGGAGAGAGAGAGAGTACATCAGAAGAAGGATGCTGGGTTTGGAACCACCAGGAAAGAGGACTAGAGGAAGACCAAAGAGGAGGTTCATGGATACAGTGAAGGAAGACATGAAGATAGTTGGTGTGACTGAAGAGGATGCAGCAGATAGGGTTAGATGGAAGAAACTGACTTGATGTGGCGACCCCTGAAGGGGAATAATGGAAGGAGAAGAAGATGAAGCTCCTCCTGCTCCTCCTCCTTTCTGCTTCACCTCCTACTGCTCCTCCTCTGCACCTCCTCCTCCTGCTGCTCCTCTCTGTTCCTTCTCTAACTGCCTCATATTTGTAGTTTTTACAGATGGTAGTGAACTAAGCGTGAAGCAGATCACGGTCAGTTTGCTGTGATTATCATCACTGGATGACGAGCTGCGGCCTGAGGTTTGGGCGTCTGGAGGTGGAGCCGGACGTTTGGAGCAGCAGAGAGAATAATGGATGATCTGTCATGTTTCATGATGGAGTAAAACCATCAGGAGATCAGGAGGAGGCAAAAGAGACTTTAAGACCATCTAGCATTCTATCTGTGCTCTGATCATGGAGCTCCAGATCAACCAGCAGGATGGATGCCTGGATCAACCAGCAGGATGGAGGTCCGGATCAACCAGCAGGATGGAGGTCTGGATCAACCAGCAGGATGGAGCTCCAGATCAACCAGCAGGATGGATGTCCGGATCAACCAGCAGGATGGAGGTCTGGATCAACCAGCAGGATGGAGGTCCGGATCAACCAGCAGGATGGATGTCCGGATCAACCAGCAGGATGAAGGTCTGGATCAACCAGCAGGATGGAGGTCTGGATCAACCAGCAGGATGGAGGTCCGAATCAACCAGCAGGATGGATGTCCGGATCAACCAGCAGGATGGAGGTCTGGATCAACCAGCAGGATGAAGGTCTGGATCAACCAGCAGGATGAAGGCCCGGATCAACCAGCAGGATGGAGGTCTGGATCAACCAGCAGGATGAAGGCCCAGATCAACCAGCAGGATGGAGCTCCGGCTCAACCAGCAGGATGGAGGTCTGGATCAACCAGCAGGATGAAGGCCCAGATCAACCAGCAGGATGGAGGTCCGGATCAACCAGCAGGATGGAGGCCCGGATCAACCAGTAGGATGGAGGTCTGAATCAACCAGTAGGATGGAGGCCCAGATCAACCAGCAGGATGGAGGCCCGGATCAACCAGTAGGATGGAGGTCTGGATCAACCAGTAGGATGGAGGTCTGGATCAACCAGCAGGATGGAGGCCCGGATCAACCAGTAGGATGGAGGTCTGAATCAACCAGTAGGATGGAGGTCTGGATCAACCAGCAGGATGGAGGCCTGGATCAACCAGCAGGATGGAGGTCTGAATCAACCAGTAGGATGGAGGTCTGGATCAACCAGCAGGATGGAGGCCCGGATCAACCAGTAGGATGGAGGTCTGGATCAACCAGCAGGATGGAGGTCTGGATCAACCAGCAGGATGGAGGCCCGGATCAACCAGTAGGATGGAGGTCTGAATCAACCAGTAGGATGGAGGTCTGGATCAACCAGCAGGATGGAGGCCTGGATCAACCAGCAGGATGGAGGTCCGGATCAACCAGCAGGATGGAGGCCCGGATCGACACCGGCAGGATGGAGGCACGGATCAACCAGCAGGATGGAGGTCCGGATCAACCAGTAGGATGGAGGTCTGGATCAACCAGCAGGATGGAGGCCCGGATCAACCAGCAGGATGGAGGTCCGGATCAACCAGCAGGATGGAGGCCCGGATCGACACCGGCAGGATGGAGGCACGGATCAACCAGCAGGATGGAGGTCCGGATCAACCAGCAGGATGGAGGTCTGGATCAACCAGCAGGATGGAGGTCTGGATCAACCAGCAGGATGGAGGTCTGGATCAACCAGCAGGATGGAGGGTTCAGCTGCCTATCTATCTGCCTGTCCGTCCGTCTGTAAACATCTTTCTTACACCAGACATTAAAGAGTTAAAATCGGACAATAAACCGTGATAAACTTAAATCTGTTTCTGATCACGGTGGGTAAGCCGGCCCGTTGCCATGGTGATGACCCGCGTGTGGCATCAGAACTAAACTTAAATCTGTTTCTGATCACGGTGGGTAAGCCGGCCCGTTACCATGGTGATGACCCGCGTGTGGCATCAGAACTAAACTTAAATCTGTTTCTGATCACGGTGGGTAAGCCGGCCCGTTACCATGGTGATTGATTGATGGATGAGAGCTGAATGAAGCCGTCTCCATCCGATGATGTGCGGCGTAGATTTCTATCCGCGCCTCATTGCTCGCCGCTGTCATTCCTGGAACTTCATTTACACCCCCTCGTCCCGCCCCCCCTCCTCCGCTCCGCCTGCTTTTATCTCTCCCTCTTCGGGCCATAAAATAATACCATTTCCTGTTCACGCCGCCGGGCCTGCCATCGTTTGGAGGAGCCTTTATTTACTGCAGCTTCACACCGTGCACGTGCAGAATAACATGTTCTGCAATAGAACCCGGGATGTTCTGCAGATGTGTGTGTGTGTGTGTGTGTGTGTGTGTGTGTGTGTGTGTGTGTGTGTGTGTGTGTGTGTGTGTGTGTGTGTGTGCGCCCTGCAGTCGTATAGATCAGAATGAGTTTCCTCTGAGCCGTAACGTAGGTCTTTCTTGGAGAAAAATGTTTCCTCTTTTCATCGTCCGCGGTTAGAAATGAGTTTCTGGATGTTCGCAGGTCGTTATCTCTACAGAGGAGAGCCAAGCAATCTGAGAATCAATAGTTCATTACTAAACTGTTAGTGGCGATGAAGACCGATCGGCCCGGCCGTCACAAGGTCAATGTCACCTAGGAAACAGGACGAGGGACCACCTCATCCTGGTATTTCACCAGAGTCTCCCTCTAACCCTTCAGAACATGACGAGGACCTCGGTTATAAAGCGTTCTGCGCCTAAATTCATGGTTACGTTCACTTCTACACAAACTGAGTGTTTTATGAAGATGTGGGAGTGTGTGGACTCAGAAGCTGCTAAGTGTTACGATGAGGGTAAAAGAGGAGACGTGTGGACAGAATCTGAAGTGAAGTGAGGACAGTGAAATGAAGCTTTTGAAGCAGAAACAAATAGAAAACACACATAAAGGCCTTATCTCCTATATGAATGCTGGGGTTGTGTTCTACCAGCCGTTCGGCTGCTTCCACACGCTCTTCATCGCATGCCAGGTGGAGTAGGGTGTTGCCCTGTGAGTCCTGGGTGTTGGTTGAAGCATCTGTTTGAGATGAAGCCAAATGAGATGGTAGATGTTTTTGGCGGACGCTCTATGAAGAGCAGCGTCCGCTCTGAGGATCAGGACGCTGCTTCGATTTCTTTGTAGTTAAGAAAGCCCCTCGCCATGGTAACCAGGATCTACAGTCCTACCCTCACCATGGTAACCAGGATCTACGTTCCTACCCTCACCATGGTAACCAGGATCTAGGTTCCTACCCTCACCATGGTAACCAGGATCTACGTTCCTACCCTCACCATGGTAACCAGGATCTATGTTCCTACCCTCACCATGGTAACCAGGATCTATGTTCCTACCCTCACCATGGTAACCAGGATCTAGGTTCCTACCCTCACCATGGTAACCAGGATCTATGTTCCTACCATCACCATGGTAACCAGGATCTATGTCCTACCCTCACCATGGTAACCAGGATCTACGTTCCTACCCTCACCATGGTAACCAGGATCTACGTTCCTACCCTCACCATGGTAACCAGGATCTATGTTCCTACCCTCACCATGGTAATCAGGATCTATGTTCCTACCCTCACCATGGTAATCAGGATCTACGTTCCTACCCTCACCATGGTAACCAGGATCTACGTTCTACCCTGTATTTCACTGACAGATCTGTATGTGTCAGTTTTAGAGTTGCCATGGTGATGTCACCCTCGCAGTGGCTCCACCTCCACTTTGGGAAGATTGATATCATTCTTCATGAGGACTGTCGTTTTAATACCTTTACATACGCATGCCATCGTTTGCCTCATGATCCTCAGATGGAGTTTTAGAGGTGTGGGTGGGATGGAGATCAGGTTGGTTTACACCTGAGATTTTACAGGTGTGATTTATGTGAAACGGGAATGATGGAGGTTTTTATAAACCCTGAAGTCAGGAACGAGGTTCCTGACAGCCTGGATGAAGAACCTCAGACCTCTGGATGTTTCTCTGCTTCCAGGAGCAGCGGTGTTAAAAACGATCCTGGAAGAGAAGCTTCTCCTCCGAGACGTCCGTTAATGTGGTCGTTCAGCAGATGGAGCTCTTCTAATTAACACATCCCAACGAGCTGATAGAACAAACTGCTCGGAGCTTCTTATCACAGGAACATTTTCCTCCTCAGCCTGACAACATGGCCGCCATAAACAACTCCATCCTGTCCAATTAGGCCGACAGAGATGTACCGGGCTGTCACACAGATCTGCATGGCTAAGCACCTGAGCTCGGAGGATGACGGGGGGGGGGAACACGTGGGGGTGTAGTCTGGCCACAGAAAGAACCTGCACAATGGATGGTTCTCATTCTAACATCATCCAATTACCTGCTGGATTAATTCATCCTGCTACCGCCTGGTATGGACCATCTCTGCACCGCAGTGTGTGTGTGTGTGTGTGTGAGCATTAGCAGGAGGCCATGCTTTGGGAATAATTAGGATTTATGAGTTTTTGTGTGCTGCAGGAGCATGACTCATCCCGGCCTCAGACACCAGGCAGGAACATCTGCTGGAAAGCAGACAGAAACAACTGGAAGGTTCTGAGGAGGCCTCCTGCTGGTAAACGTGCTAACGAGATCATTTAAAATACAAACGAGTTTTTCTTGCTTCTCATTAATTACTGCTAATTATACAAACAGCAGCTTTAGAGGGGAACGGGATAAAAGGATTTCCTGCTGATTTATCGACATCTGCATTAAAAACATTTCTATCCTCACTCTGCTACGGACAGGTGACTCCGTCATGGTGTACCCTGCCTCTCACCTTCAACCCTTTAAGAGATAAACGCTACAAAAGATTGATGAATAATTTTCTTTTTCTCCGTTTCCCTCCAGGGGGCGTCACAGGTTCCTCCATGTCCTCCTTCACTGTGATCTTCCTTCACTCTGCAGCTCTCCGTCATTCCTGTCCTTTCCAGATCAAACCTCACATCTGCAGTCCCACCTCCACTCTGACCTCCTCTGTCACACCTACAGCACACCTCACCCACGCCCTAATCCACGTCCTGCACCGCTCTAACGTACTTCTCTGTCGCTCCAGACTTCCTCTCCTCTCTCTGACCGTCTCTGTTCTTCTCTAACAGCATCCTCAAGGTAAATCCTGCGTCTGTAGAACTTTGTTCTGTTTTCTTCCGGTTAATCGGGGGCCGGGTCGAGGGCCAACAGCCTCAGACAGGAAGCCCTGGGTTTTCTCACCCCAGCTGCATCCTCCATCTCAACCAGGAGGATCCTGAGGTGTTCCCTGTCCAGCTGTGAGACATAGTCTCTCCAGCAGGTCTGGGGTCTGCCTCTCGGTCTCTTCCCAGTGGGACGTGCCTGAAACACCTCACCAGCGAGGTGTTCGAGAGGCTAAAGAAGTCTTCTTATGCCATGAAACCAACTCATCTCTCCCCGGTAGATCCAGTACCTCCACCTGCTCTCTGCTGCTGGTGAAGTGTTATTGTTTGACAGACAGACTCGATCGTTCGTTCGTCAGATGTGAGCGTTAAATAACTCCCGCTAACGAGTGGTCAACATGTCCTTTTCTCTTGTTACTCTTTCTGTTCATCAGGGTTCATTTCACACCTCACTGGATCTCATCTCCGATCAGTCTGATTAAATCTGTCCAATAAAAGAAGTCCTTTATGTTCACCGACCGGCAGGAAGAATGAAAACATTCCTGAGTAAGACAAGGGGGGCTGGGAGGGGGCATGCCGACACGTTAACCATCTGTTCTTTACTTCCTGTGAGGATGAAGAGAAATGAAGAGGTCTGACCCTCGCTGTGACCACGCCACGGCCTTAGTGTAGGCATGGTGTGGCCTCACGGTGCGGCGTCACGGCGTGGCTCTCGCCGTGGCTGCCACCGTGGCCTCCACACCGTGTCCTCCACGCCGTGGCCTCAGTCGGTGGTTGAGGAGGTGTGATGACCAATCAGGACTGACCTTTAGAAGCATCTCCTTCTTTAAGAGACTTTGATTTCTTTCTGCTGATTGTTTTTGTTCCATCTTCTCCTTCCTTTGCTCTGCAGAGGTTACGTTTGAGCGGCGTGGAGGGTATTCCTCTTTCTGAACAATGGAAATGAGCCTTGCCAGTCCTCCTCCCCCTCTGTGATCTGCCACCGCTCTGAAGGCTACAGAAACACTTTGAAATGATGATTTGCCGGAGCATGGTGACTTCCCTTTGCACTTTAAAACATAACTGATGTGAGTTTTCTGTGTGCTGTGAAGTTGGGAAGGTTGACTTTCTCCCAAATTGTCAAAGCTGTCAAAGTTTAATGTGAGATTTAGTTTGTGCCTGACTGCCTCATCTTCAGAGGAGAAACGTCCTGCTACTTCCTTCCTCTGCTGCCCGCAGGGTCTGCACACCATCAGGAGGAAAACACTGTCATCTGCATGTAGGGTCGGGTAAGGTGGGGACCTGCGAGGGTCTTTGGACCTTTTACAGAGTCCACAGGAAACCAGAAGACGAGCCATAAAAGGAAGCATCAAATCTTTTTTTCCTGCATCCTCTCGCTTCTCCAAACAAACCTTTTCCTTTTTTTTTTTTTTTTTTTTTTTTTTTACTGTAAATCTCATGACTCTTCATTTTTCTGAACCAGGTTTAAATAAACAGATCGTGTGTGTGTGTTTGTGTGTTTGGGTGCAGCTTGTTTCACCACATCATTACCTGCTTACTGCAGGACAACGTGCACGTGGCTCAGAGTTCAAACACATCACACTACAGACGGCTCAGTGATCCTGACCCTGTAACTGGTGTGCCCATGTGAAACCATGATTTTACTGTTCGTACACTGACGATGAAGAAATCATCCGTTCATTCATTAAACCGTGACGGAGTGTTCAGGAGGCCTGTGTGTGCCCGTGTGGATGCAGTTGGAGGCATGATGCTGATATTTATAGCATCCAGAGAGGTTTGGAAATTGACAGGCCAACCTAATGATGCTGCTCAAAGTGGCATGGATGCAGACGAGTGGACCTCTTTAAATCGGAGGCCGATCCCCGCTGGCACAGGAGATAATAGTCTGATTTAGAGCTCATTGTCTGAGCCGGGAGATGTCGACCGAACTCAGCCAATAATCAATGCCGATGCAGATGCCGGTTCTCTTAGTGCTGCTTCAGCTTCGTAGAGGCTCCGAGTGGGTTTTGACCGAAGCAGACAGATGGCATCCATTCCACTCCTCGGTTGGCACAGCAGTGCTTTTTAACGCTGCTGCAAACTTAGATTTAAAATGCAAATTTAAATTTATTAAAAAATGTTAAACTTTATGATTTAACTTGAAACTTTCTTTTCAAGATGAAGTCAGGAGGTTAGCTTTTATACCCGGCATGGACAAACTACGGCCCGCGGGCCACATGCGGCCCGTTAAACGTTTTAATCCGGCCCGCTGAACTTGAAATAAATAAATAAACCTTGTTAATGTTTTATTTTCTTGCAATTCTAATATTTTGTCACTAGATGGAGCACTTTGGACATATTGGCTTTGTTGAAAATACAACAACACTGCTCCCATTAAAATGTGTGTGTCTTCGTGATGAGCATGTTGTCAAAATAAACAATGTGTACAGATATGGAAAGCCATCGGGGGCAAAACACACACGTAAACAAGTGTGTTAGATGTTAAAACAAACAAAATGTTACATCAAGAGCTTAGATTTTAAACCTAGCGCCGCTAGATTTAAAATTTAAACTTCTTGATGTAACATTTTGCACTTGTTTAAAATCTAACATCATTCTATCGGTTTAATCTAGAGGTTACCAAAGCATGCCATCCATCTGATCCTGTTTCTGTCCGTTTGTCAAATGTTAGAACTCAATGTGACCGAAACCAATAAAGTTTGCCCACCTCTGGTTTATCCTGAAAGACAAATAAAAAGAGTGAAACTTATAAATTTAAAAAAAAAACATCAATCTGAGTGACAAGAAGTAAACTTATGATCCAACTGAATGAAGGCCGCAAACATCCGTCTCCTTATTGATAAAGAACCGTGGAGATCTTTGACTTAACTAGGGTTTTTGATGAGCTTATCCGGGGCCGGGTCGCCGGGGGCAGCAGCCCCAGACGGGAAACCCAGGCTTCTCTCACCCCGGCTGCATCCTCCAGCTCACCCAGGAGGGTCCCGAGGTGTTCCCTGTCCAGGTCTGGAATCTGCCTCTGGGTCACCTCCGCGGTAGGACGGAACACCTCAACAGTGAGGGAGGCATCCTAACCAGATGCTGAACCACCCCATCTGGCTTCTTTCGATCCGGACGAGCTCATCCCAGTCCCGGATGGCAGAGCTCCTCCCCCTATCTCTGCATCAGAGCCCAGCCCACCCTGCAGAGGAAGATCGTTTACTATAAGAAGAAAATAAAGGTTTAGAGTTAGAATCGCTGCCATCGCTGCCATCGCTGCCCTCGCTGCCATTGTTCCATCGCTGCCATCACTGCCATCGCTGCCATCGCTGCCATCGCTGCCCTCGCTGCCATTGTTCCATCGCTGCCATCGCTGCCATCGCTGCCATCGCTGCCCTCGCTGCCATTGTTCCATCACTGCCATCGCTGCCATCGCTGCCATCGCTGCCATCGCTGCCATCGCTGCCATCGTTCCATCACTGCCATCGCTGCCATCGCTGCCATTGTTCCATCGCTGCCCTCGCTGCCATCGCTGCCATCGTTCCATCACTGCCATCGCTGCCATCGCTGCCATTGTTCCATCGCTGCCCTCGCTGCCATCGCTGCCCTCGCTGCCATTGTTCCATCGCTGCCCTCGCTGCCATCGCTGCCATCGCTGCCATTGTTCCATCGCTGCCATCGCTGCCATCGTTCCATCGCTGCCCTCGCTGCCATCGCTGCCATTGTTCCATCGCTGCCCTCGCTGCCATCGCTGCCATCGTTCCATCACTGCCATCGCTGCCATCGCTGCCATTGTTCCATCGCTGCCCTCGCTGCCATCGCTGCCATCGTTCCATCACTGCCATCGCTGCCATCGCTGCCATCGTTCCATCACTGCCATCGCTGCCATCGCTGCCATTGTTCCATCGCTGCCCTCGCTGCCATCGCTGCCATCGTTCCATCACTGCCATCGCTGCCATCGCTGCCATTGTTCCATCGCTGCCATCGCTGCCATCGTTCCATCACTGCCATCGCTGCCATCGCTGCCATTGTTCCATCGCTGCCCTCGCTGCCATCGCTGCCATTGTTCCATCGCTGCCATCGCTGCCATCGCTGCCATCGTTCCATCGCTGCCATCGCTGCCATCGCTGCCATTGTTCCATCGCTGCCATCGCTGCCATCGCTGCCATCGTTCCATCGCTGCCATCGCTGCCATCGCTGCCATCGTTCCATCGCTGCCCTCGCTGCCATCGCTGCCATCGCTGCCATTGTTCCATCGCTGCCATCGCTGCCATCGTTCCATCGCTGCCCTCGCTGCCATCGCTGCCATCGCTGCCATCGCTGCCATCGTTCCATCGCTGCCATCGCTGCCCTCGCTGCCATCGCTGCCATCGCTGCCATCGTTCCATCGCTGCCATCGCTGCCATCGCTGCCATCGTTCCATCGCTGCCATCGCTGCCATCGCTGCCATCGTTCCATCGCTGCCATCGCTGCCCTCGCTGCCATTGTTCCATCGCTGCCCTCGCTGCCATCGCTGCCATCGCTGCCATCGTTCCATCGCTGCCATCGCTGCCATCGCTGCCATCGTTCCATCACTGCCATCGCTGCCATCGCTGCCATCGCTGCCATTGTTCCATCGCTGCCATCGCTGCCATCAGACTCCACAATGCTGAGATGTTCTGGTCGTTTCTGATTCATCAGTGAGACGTTGGTTGGCATGATTTATCTATGCCACTTACTTGTTTTCATTTTGCCCGGAGGCTGCTGGGGCACCAGGGGTTTCTCCCAACATGACAGCTCCATCTCAGGAGAACCCCCCACCCCCTTGCCCCCTCTGCATTAGTAAAACAGAGCATCAAAACAAACGAAGCCACTTAAACGACACTCCTCCACGTCTGCAGTTTCCTTTGTCTTCTGAAACAGGATCAAATCCAGAGGAGTGGGCTTCTCTTCTTTATGACCTAGAATTACAACTTGTATCCTTTTTAATCACTGATCTTTCCTCATCGGACCCCTCCCCTTCGTGCCCCCGCCAGCGCCAGGACGTCGTGTACATTAAATAAGAGCTGTCACCCTGAGCAACTCAGCAGCCAGGCATTTATTCTGCTTCACATTTGCTGGCACTTTGAATTATTTCCTTCATGCCTGATAACCAAATTAGAATATGGCAGGTCTCCCCGGAGCCGCGGCATCGTTAGCTCACAACATACTTTCTACTCCTGTGGCATGGCATGTACAGCTGCCAATCAGAGTAATCCCTCTGACTGACACGTGCCGCCCCGCACCGGGACTCATCTCACACACCGAACAAGAGAGGTTCACCTCACACAGATCCTCTGACCTGCACGTCTGTTTATGTCCGACTGCCGGCTCGACGTCAACGCTGAAGAAAGCTTGTAAACTATTATTGTTCACGTCGATCGACTCGTAAATCAGTCCGTCGTGGTGAAGAAAGAGCTGAGCCGAAAAGAAAAGCTCTGGATTTAAAAGTCGATCTATGTTTCTACCCTCACCATGGTAACCAAGATCTATGTTCCTACCCTCACCATGGTAACCAGGATCTATGTTCCTACCCTCACCATGGTAACCAGGATCTACGTTCCTACCCTCACCATGGTAACCAGGATCTACGTTCCTACCCTCACCATGGTAACCAGGATCTACGTTCCTACCCTCACCATGGTAACCAGGATCTACGTTCCTACCCTCACCATGGTAACCAGGATCTATGTTCCTACCCTCACCATGGTAACCAGGATCTGTGTTGCTACCCTCACCATGGTAACCGGGATCTACGTTTCTACCCTCACCATGGTAACCGGGATCTACGTTCCTACCCTCACCATGGTAACCGGGATCTACGTTCCTACCCTCACCATGGTAACCGGGATCTACGTTCCTACCCTCACCATGGTAACCAGGATCTATGTTCCTACCCTCACCATGGTAACCAGGATCTACGTTCCTACCCTCACCATGGTAACCAGGATCTATGTTCCTACCCTCACCATGGTAACCAGGATCTACGTTCCCACCCTCACCATGGTAACCAGGATCTACGTTCCTACCCTCACCATGGTAACCAGGATCTACGTTCCTACCCTCACCATGGTAACCAGGATCTACGTTCCTACCCTCACCATGGTAACCAGGATCTACGTTCCAACCCTCACCATGGTAACCAGGATCTACGTTCCTACCCTCACCATGGTAACCAGGATCTACGTTGCTACCCTCACCATGGTAACCAGGATCTACGTTCCTACCCTCACCATGGTAACCAGGATCTACGTTCCTACCCTCACCATGGTAACCAGGATCTATGTTCCTACCCTCACCATGGTAACCAGGATCTACGTTCCTACCCTCACCATGGTAACCAGGATCTACGTTCCTACCCTCACCATGGTAAGCAGGATCTGCGGCCCTACCCTCACCATGGTAACCGGGATCTACATTCCTACCCTCACCATGGTAACCAGGATCTACGTTCCTACCCTCACCATGGTAACCAGGATCTATGTTCCTACCCTCACCATGGTAACCAGTTGTGGGTGGTGACCGAAATAATGAGATCACGGTTAAAAGTGGCCGAAATGAGCTTTCTAATAAGGGTGGCTGGGCTCTCACTCAGAGATTAGGTGAGGAGCGCTGCCATCCGGAAGGAGCTCGGTGTCGAGCCGCTCCTCCTCCAGGTCGAGAGGAGCCAGATGGGGTGGTTCGGCCATCTGGTCAGGATGCCCCCCGAGCACCTCGCTGGTGAGGTGTTTCGTACACGTCCCACTGGGAGGAGACCAAGAGGCAGACCCTGGACCTGCTGAAGGGACTATGTTTCACAGCTGGCTGGGGAACGACCCGAGATGGTCTGAGTCTGTTGCCCCCGCGACCCGGCCCCGTGTAAGCAGAAGATGACGGAACGGATCGGACTTGCTTGTAAATCTGAGCTTTACTTTTAAGCTCAGCTCTGTCTTCACCATGACGGACCGATGCAGCATTCTTATTGCAGACGCTGCACCGATCCGTCTGTCGATTTCCTGCTCCCTTCTTATCACTCTTTGAACAGGACCCCGAGATATTTAGACTGGTTCCCATGGAGCCTATCCTTGACCTGCAACCTTAACCTTATTTGGGCGAGGACCATGGTCTTGGACTTAGAGGTACTGATTCCCATCCTGTTTCTCCATCAGAGGTAATCATTCATTCTTTACAAACAACAGTGTTTTCCTCTTCCCTCTCTCTCTCTCCCTCTCTCTCTCTCTGTCTCTGCTCCCCCGTCCCGTCCTCCCCCCGGTGTGAAAGCGTTACTCTGAATCCTTCTCTGAGAGGTTGATAAATCAATCCATCAGAAAACTCTTTGTGGTGAAACTCAATCAGTAAAGGTCACGTCAGCGGAGAAGAACAGATTAAATTAGCATGGGATTAGAGGAGGAAAGTGAGCTCTGTCAGAAACATCAGCACGCTCAGCACAATTAGAATATGTTAATTATGCATCTGATTAGAACGGCGCCGGTGACTGTTCCATCTGTGACACCTTCATTAAAATCAGACGGATTCTGTTCAGTCGAGCCTTCAGGCTGTCTGAACCCAGACAGGAACCAGGAACTAGGAACCATAAACCAGGAAAGGAACTCATCAACTTGGAGCCTCATTTATTAAGAATTGAACTACAAATAGCTTATTTTGTGCGGCCTCTTATTTGTTACTTACGCTACGCAAACTTGAGATTCATCAAACTCTGATTGGGTAACCTAGAGGGAGCCGTCCACCAGCTCCCTGATCAAAAAGGACCAGCAGAGGATGAAGAAAGCCAAGCTGCCCGCCCAGATCGAGTCCATCCTCACCTCCTCCATCACCGTGTGGTACGCTGGAGCCACAGCCGGGGACAAACACAGACTGCATGTGATTCAAATAAGCTGGTGAGTGAGGGTCGGCATGGTGGGGCAAAGTGGTGGGTTAGCATGGTGGGTTAGCGTGGTGGGTTAGCGTGGTGGGTTAGCATGGTGGGTTAGCGTGGTGGGTTAGCGTGGTGGGTTAGCATGGTGGGTTAGAGTGGTGGGTTAGCATGGTGGGTTAGCGTGGTGGGTTAGCGTGGTGGGTTAGCGTGGTGGGTTAGCGTGGTGGATTAGCGTGGTGGGTTAGCGTGGTGGGTTAGCGTGGTGGGTTAGCGTGGTGGGTTAGCGTGGTGGGTTAGCGTGGTGGGTTAGCGTGGTGGGTTAGCGTGGTGGGTTAGCATGGTGGGTTAGCGTGGTGGGTTAGCGTGGTGGGTTAGCGTGGTGGGTTAGCGTGGCGGGTTAGCGTGGCGGGTTAGCGTGGCGGGTTAGCGTGGCGGGTTAGAGTGGCGGGTTAGCGTGGTGGGTTAGCATGGCGGGTTAGCATGGTGGGTTAGCGTGGTGGGTTAGCGTGGTGGGTTAGCATGGTGGGTTAGCGTGGTGGGTTAGCGTGGTGGGTTAGCATGGTGGGTTAGCGTGGCGGGTTAGCGTGGTGGGTTAGCGTGGCGGGTTAGCGTGGCGGGTTAGCGTGGTGGGTTAGCGTGGTGGGTTAGCGTGGTGGGTTAGCATTGAGGGTTAGCATGGTGGGTTAGCGTGGCGGGTTAGCGTGGTGGGTTAGCATGGTGGGTTAGCGTGGTGGGTTAGCGTGGTGGGTTAGCGTGGTGGGTTAGCATTGAGGGTTAGCATGGTGGGTTAGCGTGGCGGGTTAGCATTGAGGGTTAGCGTGGTGGGTTAGCGTGGCGGGTTAGCGTGGTGGGTTAGCGTGGTGGGTTAGCGTGGCGGGTTAGCGTGGCCTTGCTGTTCTGCAGTTCATTCAGACCCGCTTCATTCAAACCTCTGAGTTGCCCATTTCTGTCATAAACCACCTTCGCCACAGTAGACCCAAGTGGAGGGGTTTGCGTGCCTGATTGATCCTTATGATCCCATGTTGTTGGAGGCCTAATTCCTCTGGTAGGATCAGGTCAGGCAAAAACAGAAAAAAAGGCAAAAGCGACTCAAAAAACCCTCAAGATGAACACAACCTGTTCCCCTGCATGAACGGGTCGCCAAGGCCCACCCCCTGGAGCCGAGCCCGGGGATAAGACCCACTCCCTTTCAGTGGGCTCACATTCTGCGGGTGGGACCATGGGGGTTAAGGGAGAAGGAGATGTGCAGCGGTTAGCAGCGGGAACCCTGGCAGTTTGACTCTAAGCTGCATAGACTAGTACTTGATGGAGAAGGAGGCGGAGCTGGGTGCGTGAGGTCGAGTGGTTCTGACTACATGTTGTTGGATTCACCTTGATGCACAGTTTGGGTTCTGGAATCAGTCCTCGAGACGGGCTGGACCATAGACCATGTTCTATTCCGTCTCCGTCTCCCACATGAAAAACAACACAGTGTGTGGTCATCACTGTCTCTGACTGACACACTGATCTGTCAGTGAAATAAAAAAGAAACAGTCTGATTATGAACTTATGGATTCCGTGTCAGACACGGCAGGCGGGTCAAGTAATGCCCGTCTTGATGTGTTATTATTATAGATCGCTGACGGATGGAGACGTAAAACAGGATGAACGTGTGTATCTCTGTTTCCAGACGGAAAAAAAAAAAAGGCTTCAATCTGTTTCTGTCCATCCTGATTTCTGTCAGTTTGATCGACAGCTGACCTGGAGCCACACTGTGAGATGGATTACACCCACCAGCCGCCACCAGCCTGCTGCGGGCCAACAAGGGCTGCCCGTACGCATCCATCACCCCACTGACAGACGGAGACATGTGTAAAACCAACAGGACGGAGGTTTATTTACTGTTAAAAAAAACAAACAATCAGCAGTAATAACTGAACGAAGCACAACCAGTTAGCAGGAGGGAGGCAGGGTGCACACTGTACACGTCACCAGAGACAGCTCCACAGATACACAGGGAAGTATTAAACACTACTGACTGGCATTCAAACTACCAACCATATGATTGTGAGACAGACATGCCAAGTCTCCACATTGGACGGGAGACACCCGCAATTAGGACCTATCTCCCGCTCACTCGCCAAGGCTAATAAAACTGTGGCATGACGAACACTCAAGTGCACTCATGTTCTATTCCGTGAACATGATTAGGTATCATGCAGCTAAGCACATGGCATCTTCTACTGCTGCAGCTGTGCATCTGAAAGCCTCTAGTAGCGATCTGCATGGTCCATCGCGAACAAGCAGTACAGGGGTGTATTCCTGGTGGTAATTCCTCTTCATACTGATACATAACGCTAGGTGGTAACACACAGAAGACGCACAATTTACCAGCTGCTTTCTCATGTTTGGAACGGTTTGTTTTATGCTAACTGTCATGGCGGGTGTTGTCCATTGGCGGATGTGATGTCAAGCCCCTCCTCCTTTTGGCCCCGCCTCCTCAAATATCCTGCTATCGAGCCAAAAACTTGGCATCTCTGGTGAGATCGTCTACTAAACAAACAGCCATCCCTCGGGATTCAAACAGGGTAATGAATTAAAGCCACGCACAGACATTACGTTACAGTGTGGACCCCTCCACTGTTTAAATACAACAGGACGGTTTGGAGGAAGTATTAGTCCACTATCGGACAGGCTCAGGAGGGGCATGGGGAACCGCTGACTGATTCAGGACGTTATGGATCAGGGAACACATCGAAGACCTCCTCCATTCCACCAACACGAGGAGGAAGAAGGGTTTTTGAAATCTGGGATTACCATGTTGTTACCCAGATGTTGGAAATGGAGACACCACAGGAACCGGCTGAGATAATGAAGGTCACAGTGGGATACGAGAGAGAGTTCACGCTGAACCTGACCTTTAGGAGCGGTTCCAGTACCGGAGGCAGGACGAGTCATCTATGCTACCACGTTCCTGTTTGGACGTTTAAACATCTGTTTCCCTGACGTTTCTTTAATGAGTCTCTAACACGTAGAGGCTTTACTGCCTTGTTCTGGGAGCATTCAGTCGGCAGGAATCGGACCGCTGACATCTGCACATTAAGCCAATAAAAATGTGTGATTTGTTGTTTAGAAGACGTCAGTTTGAATCTGAGTTTGCACGCTGCCCCAAGGCATGCTGGGTGATGAAGAATGAACTGCTGGCAATCAGATGGGAGGCTGAGTGAAGCAGGAATCATCCTGTTCAATCCAATAATACCATCAGTACTTATTATAAGTTATTATTAATATTTATGTCAAATATAATTATTAAACATTCTGTTCTGATGTTCGTTCACAGATGAACCCACATGAATCCCACCCACTCATCATTCTAATCTCCAAATGGCCCATTTTTGTCAGAAACCGCCTTTCCTCGAGTCGCCACCTTAGCGTAGTGGAGGGGTTTGCGTGCCCCAATGGCCCTAGGAGCTATGTTGTTGGGGCTTAATGCCTCTGGTGGGGTCTCCCATAGCAAACAAGTCATGGGTGAGGGGGTCAGAAAAAACGTCTCAAAAACCCTCATGAAAAAAACAATCATAGCCAGGTTTCCCTTGCCCAGATGAAGGTTTATAGCGCCCCCTTCTACCGCTCGTGGAGCCAGGCCCAGGGGTTAGGGGACCACAGGGCAAACGTCTGATGGGCAGGCTTTTACCCATGAGCTTGGCCGGATTCAGACCAAACAAAGGACAAGAGTCCCCCTTCCAATGAACTCACCACCTGCAGGAGGGGCCATAGGTGTCTGGTGAAGGAGAAGAGGGGAGGTAGCTGAAAATGGGGACGACCCAGGCGGTCTGATCCAGAGTTCTTGGGACAAGCACGTCACTTCTATAGTGGTGAACGAGCCTGAGCTGGGACGCAGGGTCAAGCGGTTCAGATTAGATATCGTTGGACTCACGTCGACGACCATAAATCTTCCTTTCCACAACTTAAGAAAAACAAGCTGGATTTAAACACACTTATTCTTGTTTGGAATCAGAATCAGAATCTACTTTAATGATCCCACACAGGGGAAATTTGTGTGTCACAGCAACAACTTTTTATCTGCTAAGTGAGTCGTTGTAGAGCCCGATCACGTACGGAAAGAAAGACCTCCGGTAACGAGATGTTCTCAAGCGGAGCTGTCTGAGCCTCTTGGAGAAGGAGCTCCGCTGTTCATCCAGGAGTGGGTAGAGAGGATGGTCATGATTGTTTAGTGACCTCCTCTCTACCACTGCCTCAAGTGAGTCCTGTTTGCTGCCAATGACAGAGCCAGCCAGTCTGATTAGTTTATTCAGTCTGTTGGTGTCACTGGCTGTGATGCTGCTCCCCCAGCAGATGACGGAGAAGAACAAGGTGCTGGCCACCACAGACTGGTAGAAGGTCTCAAGGATCTTGCCGCACACATTGATTCGATTATTTTTTCATAATCGAACTTGATAGAATCCCAAATAGATTCAAAAACTCGACACCTCAGTTCTCTATTTTGCATCATCTTGCGGGGGAAGGATGGCTCGGTGGGTAGGGCAACCGTCCTGTAATCAGAGGGCCACCGGTTTGATCCCCCACTCGATGTTCATGTCGAAATGCCCTTGAACCCTCAATTCCTCCTGATGATAGTGGTATGCACCTTGCATGGCAGCATCCCCATCAGGTGTGAATGTGTGTGTGAATGTGAGCTATAAGGCAACGCAGTTAGAGAACCAACGAAGGGACATAAAAGCACTATGTACGTGGAATCCATTTACCATTTCATCACCTCTCCTGGTCCTGCACTCTAAGGAAGAAAAAACACCATGAGGCAAAAAAAAAAAGGTAGAAACCTGATGGGGATCCACATGAAGGAGACACCCCTCCCCCACGACGAGCAGACAAGGTCTTCTGAATTGTTTATCCCAACTGGGCTGCAGGGGTGCTGGAGCCTACCCGGCTGATTTTAGGCAAAAACCAGAGTAAACCCTGAATTGGTTGCCAGTCTATTGCGGGGCCACATGCACACACGCACACACACACACCTCAGTCTGACCAATCACAGGACAGGAACACAGAGACCTCCTCAGTCTGACCAATCACAGAACAGGAACACAGAGACCTCCTCAGTCTGACCACGCCCAGGACAGGAACACAGAGACCTCCTCAGTCTGACCAATCACAGGACAGGAACACAGAGACCTCCTCAGTCTGACCAATCACAGGACAGGAACACAGAGACCTCCTCAGTCTGACCAATCACAGGACAGGAACACAGAGACCTCCTCAGTCTGACCAATCACAGGACAGGAACACAGAGACCTCCTCAGTCTGACCAATCACAGGACAGGAACACAGGGACCTCCTCAGTCTGACCACACCCAGGACAGGAACACAGAGACCTCCTCAGTCTGACCACGCCCAGGACAGGAACACAGAGACCTCCTCAGTCTGACCAATCACAGGACAGGAACACAGAGACCTCCTCAGTCTGACCACACCCAGGACAGGAACACAGAGACCTCCTCAGTCTAACCACACCCAGGACAGGAACACAGAGACCTCCTCAGTCTGACCACACCCAGGACAGGAACACAGAAACCTCCTCAGTCTGACCAATCACAGGACAGGAACACAGAGGATCCATCAGGAATCTGAAACAGACCTGATTCTGACATGGTGAGGGTGTTGGGCCGCAGCGTTGAGGTGTGGACGTGACAGAATCACCCGGTCATACTCTAAAAGTTTCAGAAATAAGTGATGCATTGAAAGTGATTCCTTTAAGTTTTTTTTTTCTGAGTTCTTCATCAGCGTTCAGCTTTTCTGACAGAAGTTTCAGGATGTATGATTAATAAGATACAAATGTGCATCTGATGTCTGATAAATGGCTCCAGTTTCATATTCATGATGCACAATGAATATGCAGCACCGACGCTCGGGCCTACTTGATTGATCAAATGTATTCCATTCATCACTTATTTCTGCTTAATTAGCATATTTGAAGCAACACCATTAACTAGGGAGGAATGTGGACGTGCACGCACACGTGCATGTTCTTTGTCTTGGTCTGCTCGTACTTTCTGCAGACTGAATTAATTATAAGGTGTAAAAAGATAACGGGATGGTACACTCCGACGCCCCGGCCCTTCCTCCATACACACATATAAACACACACGTACACACCCGCACACCACGGACAGAACAATTTAACGGTTGAACAATTTCAATGGTTGATTTTGTACGAGACATTGATCAAAATGGTGCTGATTGAAGAGGATGTTTATCTGTCAAAATTTAAGTAAATAAAATAAGATGAGTAACTATAGTTAGTTTAGCTAGAGTTGGTTGCCAGGGGTAACAGCCCGACGCCCAGGCTTCTCTCACCCCGGCTGCATCCTCCATCTCACCCAGGAGGATCCTGAGGTGTTCCCTGTCCAGCTGTGAGACATAGTCTCTCCAGCTGGTCTGGGGTCTGCCTCTGGGTCTCCTCCTGGTGGGATGGAACACCTCACCAGTGAGGCGTTTAGGAGACATCCTAACCAGATGTCCAAACCACCCCATCTGGGTTCTCTCAACACGGAGGAGCACCGGCTCTACTCTAAGCTCCTCCCACATGGCAGAGCTCCTGTTTGAAAATCATTCTAAAAAAAAACCCCAGAAATGAAAACACGCACAGACACAGAAACTCAGGAAGGAAGCTCAGATATTTGTCTGTGAGAGTATGTTTGTATGTGTGTGTGTGTGTGTGTGAGTGAGAGTGTGTGTGCATGTATGTGTGTGTGTGTGTGTGTGTGAGAGTGTGTGTGTGTGTAATTAACCAGGACATGCTGATAAACACAGGGTAATTAATGGTGTTAATGAGCAAACATTCCAAATTAATTTATCTGGAGTCTCTTTTATTTAATTTACATCTTTTAATTCAGTACGACACAGATTTGTACGGTCCAGACCCATCAGACCCTCACCGGCCCTGGTGTGGACAGACTTGGTCTTCTTCTGAGGGAGACAGAGCTGGTCCAGACCCATCAGACCCTCACCGGCCCTGGTGTGGACAGACTTGGTCCTCTTCTGAGGGGGACAGAGCTGGTCCAGACCCATCAGACCCTCACCGGCTCTGGTGGGGACGGACTCGGTCCTGTCCTGATGCGGTCAGACTCGGTCCTGGCCTGGCAGGGGCGGACCTGGTCCAGCCTCTGTCCTGGCGTGGTGCAGACAGACCTGGTTCTGACCTGCCGGGAAGCCTGTCCTGATGGGAAGGACCTGGTCCTGTCCTGATTGGGGAGGTACAGACCCGGGCCCGGTCTCTCCATCAGTAGAACCTCTTCAAACATCATGTGTGTGTCCAACAGAAGAGTGTGTGAATAATTTATGTCTTTAATCTGCACGCTGACACTAATTA
>CACRXE010000055.1:120000-127500 GCA_902685375.1 Neostethus bicornis | reverse complement strand
TTGAGTTGAGGCGGAGGAGAGGGAGCGGTGCCTTTAATGATGCCAGAGAGTTGATACGCAGCGTGGATGCTGGGGTACGCGCTCCAGCTCGGCGATCCCGTCTGAGCTTTGTTGATGGCTGAGGCCACTGTGTTGGCCAGAGATTTCAGGATATCTCCACCCGGGTTCTTTTCTAGATCCTCCTCACGGAGGTAGGGGTACCTAAACCGCCCCGTCTTCTGATCCTCACTGTCCTCATTGTCTTTTTTACTTTCTGTTTCTTCCGGTTTGTCCGCCGAACCCTCCGCTTCTCTCTCAGCTTCGCTTGGAGAAGCGTGTTTTGGACACGCTTGCTCTCCCTCCGTGTCACTGGCGGTGGGCTCGGACAATCCCTGTATCTTCTCTACAGCCAGGGGGTCGAGCGCTAACTGCTTGCCCTTCTTTGAAGCAGAGTTTGTGACTTTGATGAAGTGTCCGGTGACCATCATATGCGTGGTGAGCTGCTGCAAGGTATCATGGGAGCTTCCACACTCCATGCATTTTAGAATCTGAGATTTACACGTCTCAAACTGCCACGTGTAACTGGCCCCGTTCTGGTACCCATAGCGGTTATTGTTAGCGTTGGACAGGGCGCGCTGGGCCTCGGAGAGGCCGGACACTCCAGTTGTGGAGTCCGGGGAACAGGGTCGTGTTGTTTCAAAGGCTCGCTTCTTTGCAGCTGGCAGTAGTTTGGGCGTGATGACGGGGATGGGCTCTTTTAAAGGCACTTTTTGGTAATGTTTAGTTTTAATCATGTGAACGCTGAGATCCTGCAGCGAGTCGAAGGAATGTCCACAGAACATACACTTTAAAACTTTCTGAGCGTCCTCTTTCCCCTCCATGTCCTGCAGATTTCTCTTCCTGGACTTCGAGGAGGGGGTGCTGGAGTTGCTCTGCTTGCTGTGGTTGTTGTCTTGGTAATGACCGGTCTTGTTCATGTGGACCGTTAACTCCACCAACGTGTCGTAAGCAGCGCTACAGTCCTTACAGCGGAACCGGCTGGCCCCGGTGAACACGGTACCGCAGGGCTTGCTGGTCTGTCGGTACAGGTGCACAGAGCTGAACAGGTTGGGTTTGGAAGTGGCTTTTGGAGAGGGGGTCTGTTGCAGGGTCTTAGACAGAGCATCCTGGTGCCAGTCAAACTCGTTCTTACTGCTCCCGTTGGTGCTGTCGCAGTTGGCTTTGCTGGAGTTTTTCCCCAGTTTCAAGTCCATGCCAACGCCCTTCCAGTAAGAGTCAGACAGAAAGTTTGCATAGGCGGCACGCATCTTCTCCAGGCTGCTGCCCACCTCCTCTTTTAGCCTGGAGCTGGGACTCTCCTCCTCTCTGAGGTCAGACAGTCTGTCGCTGGTGTCGCTGAGCTGCGACTCCAGCTCGGCCTCGCTGGCCGGAGAGTTCTGATTGGTGGAGGTGTCATCTGACACTTTGGGGCTGGTCTTCTCTGAGCCTTCCTCTTCAGTCTGAGGGTCGTTCTCTCCATCCTCTTCCTCGGGGAGGGCGTCACGGAGGGGCGCGTCTTCGTCTGCATCGTAAACTGCAAACACATCGAGAGAAATGTATCATTCACAAAGTTTAAAAGCATTCTGTTACAAGTTCATCCACACATTCAAACAGTGCAGGGTTATCTGTGTGTGTGTGTGTGTGTCTGTGTGTGTGTGTGTGTGTATGTGTGTGTGTGTGTGTATGTGTGTGTGTGTGTGTGTGTGTGTGTGTCTGTGTGTGTCTGTGTGTCTGTGTGTGTGTGTGTGTGTGTGTGTGTCCATTCCTCCTGGTCTATCCTCACACACTTTGGTTATTCTGTGTAAGTGTGTTTCGTAACAATGCAGTTCAACTGCGTGTCTTATAATCATCTGTTAATGATGTTTGTGAAGAACACACAGCTGGATGATGATGCTGCTCATTAGACTAGAAACAATATGCGTCGCCATAGAAACAATCAGGGCAGAAGTGAACGTTTATGATCAGCAGGATGGTTTCATTTTTAAAAAAAGGAGTTCTACAGATGCAGAAATTACTGTGAGGATGCTGTTAGAGGAGTACAGGGAAGGTCAGAGGGAGGAAGTTTCTGATAGAGTGACCAGAGAGGAAGTCTGGAGTGACAGAGAAGTATGTTAGAGGAGTGCAGGACACACACCAGACTGATCATCACCAACCAATCACACACACACCAGATCCAGACTGATCATCACTAACCAATCACACACACACCAGATCCAGACTGATCATCACCAACCAATCACACACACACCAGATCCAGACTGATCATCACCAACCAATCACACACACACCAGATCCAGACTGATCATCACCAACCAATCACACACACACCAGATCCAGACTGACCATCACCAACCAATCACACACACACCAGATCCAGACTGATCATCACCAACCAATCACACACACACCAGATCCAGACTGACCATCACCAACCAATCACACACACACCAGATCCAGACTGACCATCACCAACCAATCACACACACAACAGATCCAAACTGACCATCACCAACCAATCACACACACACCAGATCCAGACTGATCATCACCAACCAATCACACACACACACACACCAGATCCAGACTGATCATCACCAACCAATCACACACACACCAGATCCAGACTGACCATCACCAACCAATCACACACACACCAGATCCAGACTGACCATCACCAACCAATCACACACACACCAGATCCAGACTGACCATCACCAACCAATCACACACACACCAGATCCAGACTGACCATCACCAACCAATCACACACACACCAGATCCAGACTGATCATCACCAACCAATCACACACACACCAGATCCAGACTGACCATCACCAACCAATCACACACACACCAGATCCAGACTGACCATCACCAACCAATCACACACACACCAGATCCAGACTGACCATCACCAACCAATCACACACACACCAGATCCAGACTGATCATCACCAACCAATCACACACACACCAGATCCAGACTGATCATCACCAACCAATCACACACACACCAGATCCAGACTAAGCAACGTGGTTAAAGTGTCTTCCCCAGGGACACAGCCAAAATTTAATTTCAAAGTCCTTCCCACTGTAGCACCAGGGGTGCCAGCGGTGTCCCATCCAAGTACAGCCTGCTTAGCTTCTGCGGTGATCAGGTATTGACGGGCCTTTGAAATTATACTTTATGTGTATTTCTGCTGCTAAGTCATGGACAGGCCAAAGGCTTTGAAGTCGTTACCATGCCAACAAACTCCAACAAAACAGTCCACAATTGCTTCTAATAAAAAAATCTCAAGATTTAAATTATAAATAAACCAAATGAAGTAATTATAATCTTTCTAAAATTTCTTTCTTTCTTAATTGACCGTCCTATAAACGGGTAATGCCAGACTGGGTGAACATTATTCAAAATGGATGAACTCAGAGGACGAAGGCGTCCTCCTTCATGCCTCCACATTGTTCATGTAAGAACACGGACGTTACTTTTACTTGTTGGATATTATTGGATGGTATGTAAACGCTGTGTGTTGGATCACATCTGGACGTCAGAAGGATGTTTCTGGTCACTAGTAGAACATGGTGTGTGAGCTCATCTCTGCCTACGCCATGTTTCTTAAAGCGCATTACATCGTCCACTAAACACGAGCTGCTCATGCAGAAAAATGTTTTCACTCAGCTTCAATATTTTATGGCTCAATATCATCAAATAAAACCTGAAAACAGGAACGGCTGAATGAGGACCACGTGACGTCGTCATGGTGATTATTTAAGATCAAATTACAACAATTCATCAAAAATATTTTACAACCAAAACAGAAAAGATCCTGGAAAGATCCTGGAAATGTTCTGAACACATTGAACATGTTCTTAACATGTTCTGAACACAGTGAACATGTTCTTAACATGTTCTGAACACATTGAACATGTTCTTAACATGTTCTGAACACATTGAACATGTTCTGAACACATTGAACATGTTCTGAACACATTGAACATGTTCTTAACATGTTCTGAAGACTCTCCTCACATGCAGAGTTACACCTTCTAGAAATCTTACAGAATCAAACTGAAAATGTAATAAAATAAGTGTCAGACTTTCACATTTCTGACTGTGAAAAGAAAAAACACAGCGGCTGCATTCGGCCTCTCACCCCCCCACCCCCTCCCACTCACCCCCACAACACTGCACGTGCTCACCGTCTGTACTATGGAAAGTCATTCAGGCCGCTACACGTACGTAATCTAGCATGCTAAATTTTCAAATCTAGTGCAACACACCTGCGACCCGGAGAAAGTCACACACATGGCAGCAACAAGAACAAACAGGCTTGGTGGTCGGAAACAACGCGATGATCTATGGGTATACTTATATAACCAATCAGAGAATAAAACGAAATGCGATGTTGTGGGAGACGAACGTAAATATGGACACAAAATAAGTGGAAAGAAAACCACTGATCTCAAACGGCATCTAGAAGCTCATCACCCTGATTCATGCCAAAGGAAGTCAGAAGTCCTTTTAGGTTTAGGACCAGCCTTAACTCCTGTTTAAAGCTCGGCAGGGTTGGTTTTTATTTTTTTTAAATAACCTGCACCATTCTCAGTCATAAAACCACGATTGTTAAAGTGAGAATATTTGTTGTTTTTTGCTTTTGGAACTCAAAACGTCTCAATCATCAAATACACCGTCCACAAGACACTGAAGCTGTTTCTACATGGTAATACTCTGTTAAAATAACCTGAAACATGGACAGTGATGTTTGCAGATGACATTGTGATCTGTAGTGAGAGGAGTAGAGAGGAGGAGGAAAAGCTGGAGAGGTGGAGGTTTGAAGATTAGTCAGAGTGTGTGTGAATGAGAGGGATCCAAATGGAAAAGTGAGGTTACAGGGAGAAGAGATAAAGAAGGAGGAAGATTTTAAGTATCTAGGATCAACAGTCCAGAGCAATGGAGAGTGTGGAAAAGAGGTGAAGAAGGATGCTGGGTTTGGAACCACCAGGAAAGAGGACTAGAGGAAGACCAAAGAGGAGGTTCATGGATACAGTGAAGGAAGACATGAAGATAGTTGGTGTGACCGAAGAGGATGCAGCAGATAGGGTTAGATGGAAGAAACTGACTTGATGTGGCGCCCCCTGAAGGGAAATGGTGGGAGAAGAAGACATGCTTCATAAAACCAGAGTGTCTCTTTAGACACTGTAAACACAACGTGACCCTTTCTGGGTCCTACAAATTCTTTAAAAAGTCTCCAGTGTGTCCAACATGAAGCAGGTGCAGTGGGACTCTTGAACCAGGTGACATCAGTAACAGCATCCTCTTTCCGTTTTAATTTGCTGACTTGGTGCCAGTGTTACCATGGCAGCGGGGCATCATTTAAAGGTCCAGTGCCTCCAACACATGAGGTCTTTGTTCAGCTTTATGAGATAATGAGTGAAAGGTATGATGGATGGTAACCCCCCCCCCTCCCACCCATCCAGTACACACAGCATTATAAACTCTGCATGAACCCGACTTGCCCGGAACCCTGTTTACCCACACCTGGACCACTACCAGGGCCTTCATGGAGCCCAGGCATGAAGTCTGATCTGTTAGACCCTCTCCCTCCCGTCCCTCAGCTGTCCCCCTCTCCTCCCACTCTATCTCTCCTTCTCAGCATTCTGAAGTGTCCCAGCTTCCTGAGGAGCAGAAGCCCCACTCCTCTCTGGATAATGGAGGGGGCGGGGGTTGTCCCTCCCCACTGGAAGTCAGGAACCATCCTCATTAAATTTTGTGAACTGCGAGCTCACGGTCGCTGAAACAGAAAAAAACTCTTTACTTTTGTTTCTACAGAATTTACTGGTTGAAATAAAATAAAAAAAAAAACAGAAAGCAGGTCCGCTTGTAAGAAAATTGGGGTTTGAGTCCTGGAGTGGGGGTGAGGCTTGAATCACTGGTCTTTCTGTGTGTAGTTTGCATCTTCTCCCCGTTTATATGTGGGTTTTCTCTGTTTTCCTCCAAAAACATACATGTTAAGGTTGAATGGCTGATATAAAACTGTCCCTAGGAATGAGTTGGTGTGTGGATGGCTGTGTGTGTGTCTGTGTGTGTCTGTGGCCCTGCAACAGACTGGCGACCTGTTCGGGGTGTACCCTGCCTCTTGCCTGAAATCAACAAGGTATAGGCTCTGGTACCCCCTGATGCTGTCAGAGAGTAAACGGTTCAGAAGATGAAACAAAGAAAAAAAGGTCCTGTGACTTTAAGACAGGTAGTGACCGGCCTGCTTCCATCATGAAGGTAACGATGCCACCTTCCTCTGCTTCGGGTGAAGACTACCACCCCCCCGGAATTTACTCACACCGCCCAAATCTAACTGATCCCCCAGGAGGGTCTAGAGTTGCTCCAGGACCTGCAGAGTTCCTCATGCAGGTCTCTGGGTCTCCTTCCAGTGGGACGGGGTACCTCACCCATCTGGATCATCTCTACAAGGAGGGGAAACGACTCCACACTGAGTCCTCCCTCCCACCCACCCGGCCGCTTCACACTCGGTCCGGTGAGAGCTGGTGATCACGGCCCGATGAAGCCAACAGGACCAGATGATCTGCATCCGATCCTGAGGAACCGGATCCCCCCCAACGCTTTGGATGCACCTTGAAATTCTATTCATAAAAATAATGAATAGAAACGGTGACAAATACTGGCAGAAATTTGGACCAAGTTCTGGCACTGGTCATACGGAGACTGGACAGCCTGTAAGAAGGGGTCCAAGACTCCGTATTCTGTAGCCCCTGCCCAGGCCATGCGCCTAGCCACGCCACAAGATTCTTGACCACCTGGAGGTGGTCGTTGAGGGGGGTACTGTCATGATCCCCTCTCCTGCCGCCAGAGGGAGCCCTGGATATTCCTCATCACCCTTATTAGGGACACCTGAGATTGATTCCTGATCCCACACATCTGTAAACCAGGACTTCTATGTCGGGTCAAACCATCCCTTCCAGCCAGGTCTCCCTGGTTAACTGACCATGTTTACATTCTCACAACAAACTTTTGACTGAAACTTTGTTTTTCTTTTCACGGCATTAACAGACCGTCAAATTCAAATTACCGTGATTTCACGGCTATAAGGCTCATATAAAAGTCTTAGATTTTCTTCAAAATGAGCGGTGCGCCTTGTGTGTGAGAAAAGGCGGACCTAAAAGAAAACGTGGTGCCCGCGAGGCGGACCTGAAAGAAAAGGCATTAGAACGTTAAAGAGTGAAGTGTGAGCGGCGTGGGAGCGATGGATGACCGAAGGGTGGAAGGCAGAGCCGGGCGAGTTACGCTACAGTTTGCCAATAGATTGTAGATGCTTGGACTGACGTGTCTGCTGGTACTGTTATCCGAGCTTTCTCAAAAGCTGGTATCCTTTCTGAGGAGCCGCACAGTACAGACAGTGACTTTGACAGCGAGGAGCCAAGTGGACCTGCTCTGAAACAGAGGATGAGGACTTTGATGGATTTGAATAA
>CACRXE010000055.1:100000-115000 GCA_902685375.1 Neostethus bicornis | reverse complement strand
ACACAGACACACAGACACACACACACACATACACACACACACACACACACACACATACACACACTCACACACACTCACACACAGACACACACAGACACACAGACACACACACACACACATACACACACACACACACATACACACACACACATACACACACTCACACACACTCACACACACACATACACACACACACACACACACACACACACACACACACACACACACACACTGTTTGTCTGTAAACATGGAGTTCTTTGGTTCTAAAACAGTTTAAAGTTAAATAAATAGTTGAATAAATCCAGTTTGTGAAAAAAAAAGGTTTTAGAATTTAAAAAAGGTTAAAAATGTGTTTTAAATGATTCATAAAAAATAAAATAACTAACCTCACCTACTGCCACCTGGTGGTGACTCACAGAATGAGATCACGGATACAAGCGGCCAAAATGAGCTTCCTCTGCAGGGTGGCTGGTCTCTCACTCAGAGATCGGGTGAGGAGCTCTGCCATCCGGGAGGAGCTCGGTGTCGAGCCACTCCTCCTCCAGGTCGAGAGGAGCCAGATGGGGTGGTTCGAGCATCTGGTCAGGATGCCCCCGATCACCTCACTAGTGAGGTGTTTTGGGCACGTTCCACCAGGAGGAGACCAAGAGGCAGACCCCGGACCCGCTGGAGAGACTATGTCTAACAGGACAGGGAACACCTCAGGATCCTCCTGGGTGAGCTGGAGGATGCAGCCGGGGTGAGAGAAGCCTGGGTTTTCCATCCGAGGCTGGTGCCCCCGCGACCCGTTCCCGGATAAGCAGAAGACGAAGGAACGGAATATAACAAATGTTACAACCTGTGCTTTGAACCCCATCCAGTCTCCAAGGGGGCGGGGGGAGTGGGGCGGGTCCACAACAGGCTGACTGTTGTGGAACCTCAGAGTGTGTGTCTGCAGCACGGGAGCTCCACACGGCACCGTCCTCTCCCCCTTACACATCAGACACACACCTGAAACACCCCGACGCTCTGATCATACACACACTGTTAGACGTGTGTCTGAACGGATCGACCTGGCAGGGGTCAGACAAGGGGGATGTGGATACATCAAGAACCAAGACAGTCTGGAAGAGACTAGTAGATAGAGGACTGAACCCCAATGTACCCTACTTTACCAGAACCCCACGACGTCACGCTCACCTGAACCCCACGACGGCACGCTCACCTGAACCCCACGGTGTCACGCTCACCTGAACCCCACGGCGTCACGCTCACCTGAACCCCACGACGGCACGCTCACCTGAACCCCACGACGTCACGCTCACCTGAACCCCACGGCGTCACGCTCACCTGAACCCCACGGCGTCACGCTCACCTGAACCCCACGACGTCACGCTCACCTGAACCCCACGGTGTCACGCTCACCTGAACCCCACGGCGTCACGCTCACCTGAACCCCACGGCGTCACGCTCACCTGAACCCCACGGTGTCACGCTCACTCAGCACCAACTAGAACATCACATGATAACTGAACCGATGGGGGGACCGGAGCTTATCACAGAATATATCAGGCAAAGGGAGGGGGTACACCCCAAACAGGTCGCCAGTCTGTTGCAGGGCCACACACACACTCACACACACACACACACACACACACACACACACACACACACACACACACACACACACACACACTCACATACACACACACACACACTCACATACACACTCATTCCTAGGAGTAATTTCCTAGCAGCCAGTCAACCTAACATGTATGTTTTTGAGGAAACCAGAAAACCCCCCCACACACACACATGTAGAACATGTAAACTACACACACAGAAAGACCAGTGATCCAAGCTTTGCTTCAACTCCAGGACTCAAACCCTGACCTTGTTGCTGTGAGGCCTCGCTGCAGCTCATAAAAACAATATTAATTTTTTTTTTTATTGTTGCAAATGTAACAAAATAAAATGAATGAAAATAAAAACTTTAAAAAAATGTGAGCAAATTTTTAATATTTTAATATTTATAGAAAAAATTTATGTTTTAAATTTTAAAAAGTTGTAAAAGATTAAAAAGAATCAAAGATCAAATCAAAGCTGTAACGTTTAGATTCCTGTACTGGCCGGCTGGGAGGTGGTCCCACCACCCACTGACCGGACAGTGTGCTCCCCTCCTCCAGAGGGTGCCCCCGCCCCCGGGCCGCCCCCCCCCCAGCTGGACCACCCTGCCTGACGGGACGAGCGGCTCATCGTATTGTTGTTGTTGAACGGTGGTGAAAACTAACGGACCTGCGCTCACAGTAAAAACCAAAAAGCCATGCAGTCATTCATCAAAGCTCAGACAGCTCAGCCCCCCCCCTGCAGCCCCCTGTCCTCCCCCACCTAAAGTCACAGCCTCCCTGCAGCCCCCCCCACCTCCCAGTCTGTGTTTTAACTGGGCCTCCAAATAATCCCAGAAATGATAAATGATACTTTTATCTCTGGTCCTCGTGAATCAATAAGCACGCAGAACAACGATTCATCTGAGAGGTACGGACATGGCCGGCTGGAGGAGGGGTGAGGGGGGGCTCATTCTGTCTGTAAGGAGGGGTGAGGGGGGGCTCATTCTGTCTGTGAGGAGGGGTGAGGGGGGGGCTTCTTTAAACCCCAATAAGCACGCAGCCCCGATAAGCATCTCCTACAGGAAGTGCATTATCCTCTGAGCTGAGATGAAGCTCGTTCTGACAGCAGCAACATGTGAAGGAAGGGGGGCAGTGTGTGTGTGTGTGTGTGTGTGTGTGTGTGTGTGTGTGTGTGTGTGTGTGTGTGTGTGTGTGAGGGAGGAGGGGGGGTCCCCGGCTGGATGGGAGCAGCTGACAGATAGCACTTCAGAGCAGCTTTAGGAGGACCTGTGATTGATGATCTGCACCGAGATCCATTTCTACTCCAATCGGAATCCTCCGAAGGACGGTCCGTCTGTCTGTCTGTCTGTCCTCCGAGGGACGGACCGTCTGTCTGTCTGTCCCTCCTCCGAGGGACGGACCGTCTGTCTGTCTGTCTGTCTGTCTGTCTGTCTGTCCTCAGAGGGACGGACCGGTCCGTCTGTCTGTCTGTCTGTCCTTCCTCAGAGGGACGGACCGGTCCGTCTGTCTGTCCCTCCTCCGAGGGACGGACCGTCTGTCTGTCTGTCTGTCTGTCTGTCTGTCCCTCCTCCGAGGGACGGACCGTCTGTCTGTCTGTCCTCCGAGGGACGGACCGTCTGTCTGTCTGTCCTCAGAGGGACGGACCGTCTGTCTGTCTGTCTGTCTGTCTGTCTGTCTGTCCCTCCTCCGAGGGACGGACCGTCTGTCTGTCTGTCCTCAGAGGGACGGACCGTCTGTCTGTCTGTCTGTCTGTCTGTCTGTCTGTCCCTCCTCCGAGGGACGGACCGTCTGTCTGTCTGTCTGTCTGTCTGTCTGTCCCTCCTCCGAGGGACGGACCGTCTGTCTGTCTGTCTGTCCTCAGAGGGACGGACCGTCTGTCTGTCTGTCTGTCTGTCTGTCTGTCCCTCCTCCGAGGGACGGACCGTCTGTCTGTCTGTCTGTCCCTCCTCGGAGGGACAGACCCTGTGAGACCCAGGCACAGAGCTGTAGTTTAAAACTCTCCTCTGAGCTTCCTTCTGCGCTGGTGCAAACCCAACACAGGCTTAGCTCAGCAGGACCTAGCTTTAGCTTATACACAGAAAGACAAGTGAAAGGAGTGAGACCCAGAAACTTAAAAGTGATAACCACCAACAGTCTCAGTAACAATGAGCAGAATTATGATATAGTTAAATGTGGCCTACTGAACATCAGATCAATTTCTTCAAAGTCCCTTCTAGTCAATGAACTAGTTAGTGATAACAAACTTAGTCTACTAGCGCTAACTGAAACTTGGCTACGACAAGATGACTATGTAAGGCTAAATGAAGCAACGCCTCCAAGTCACAATAACTACCTAAAATCCAGAAGCTCTGGGAAAGGTGGTGGTTTAGCAGTAATATCACAGTCTAGCTTACTTCTTACCCCTAAAATAAAATACACATATAATTCCTTTGAAAGTATCGTACTATCTATTAACCAGCAAAACCGGAAAAAACAAAAAGCTATTTTATTTATAATTGTCTACCGTCCGCCAGGACCTTATTCAGAATTTTTAACCGAGTTCTCTGATTTTCTGTCTAGTGTAGTTTTAGATTCTGATAAAATAGTGATAGTAGGAGATTTTAATATTCACGTTGATGACTCTAGCGATTGCTTAGGAAATGCTTTCACTGCTTTACTAGATCATGTTGGTTTCACACAAAATGTAAATGAACCTACTCACTATCACAAACACATCTTGGACCTAGTTCTAACCTATGGTGTAGAGATTAGTCAGCTTAGCGTCTTTCCTCATAACCCTGTACTTTCAGACCATTTTCTAATTACGTTTCAGTTTTTATTAAAAAATGTGTCTGCCCCAATGAAAAAAACACAACTTAGAAGAACGTTATCTGAGCGATCTGTGTCTGAGTTTAAATGTCAAATTCAGCCAATACTTAGTACCATATTAAATGAATTTACTGACAATACCTCTTGCAGCTCTAGTCGCAGTATTCATGACCAGTATGTCGATAGTGCTTTCCAAAGTCTCAGGGACTCACTAGTGTCTGTCGCGCCTTTAAATTCCAAAGTTATTAGACGGGACCGAGTGCCACTTTGGTTTAACTCGGATACACGCTCTCTTAAACAAAAAACCCGTAAGCTAGAAAAAGAATGGCGGCGTTCTGGATCAGAGCAATCTCGGAACGCCTGGAAACGTAGCCTCCTAGATTATAAAAAATCTTTGCGTAAAGCTAGAAACCAGTACTATTCAACTTTAATAGCGAAGAATGAAAATAATCCTAGATTTCTTTTTAGCACTACAGCCAGGCTGACCAGCAGTCACAACACAGTAGAGCCTTCTATCCCAGTTACTCTAAGCTGTGAGGATTTTCTTACATTTTTTAATGATAAAATCTCAAATATAAGGCATAAACTGAATGAACTTATTCCTACAATTAGTCCAGAGCAGGCTGAAGCTGCAGAAATGAAAGCTTCTCTAAAAACTTCTGTAACATTAGATTGTTTCACTGCTATAGACCAAACTGAGCTAACAGATGTTATTACATGCTCCAAAACATCAACCTGTCTTTTAGATCCAATTCCAACTAAGCTTTTCAAAGAAACGCTACCTGTAATTAACAAACCTATTTTAACTATAATAAATTCCTCCCTAGAAACAGGATATGTTCCACAGTTATTTAAGCATGCAGTTATTAAACCGCTTCTAAAAAAGACCAATTTAGATCCCAGCATTCTGGCCAACTATAGACCAATATCAAATTTACCTTTTATGTCTAAAATTCTAGAAAGAGTTGTAGTTAAGCAGCTGAACCGTCACCTGCAGGAAAATAGTCTTTTTGAAGAATTTCAATCAGGGTTTAGATCACACCACAGCACAGAAACTGCGCTAGTTAGAGTGACAAATGACCTTTTATTAGCCAAAGAAAAGGGACTAATTTCAATTGTAGTTCTCTTGGACCTTAGTGCAGCCTTTGACACAATTGACCACAGCGTTTTACTTCAAAGATTAGAATATGACTTAGGGATCAGAGGACCAGCTCTTCAATGGTTTAAATCTTATTCATCTGATAGATACCAGTTTGTTCATGTAAATGATCAGTCCTCTACTTGTACCAAAGTTAGTTTTGGTGTGCCTCAGGGCTCAGTTCTTGGACCTATTCTGTTCATGCTCTACATGCTGCCTCTGGGAAACATAATCAGAAAACACAGTATTAATTTTCACTGTTACGCAGATGATACACAATTGTACTTATCAGCCAAACCTGACCAGAGAGACCATATAGAAAAACTTAATACCTGTATCAGGGACATAAAGACTTGGATGACAATCAATTATCTCCTTTTAAACTCAGATAAGACTGAAGTTATTATAGTAGGTCCTAAAAATCTGAGAGATGTTTTTACTGACCAAGCAGTCTTCTTTGACGAAGTAACTGTGGCCTCTGGCCTCACCGTTAGAAACCTAGGAGTTTTATTTGATCCAGATTTATCATTTAAAGCTCACATAGCACAGACTTGTAAAACTGCATTCTTTCACCTTCGCAACATTTCTAGAATCCGAAATATCTTATGTAAAAGTGATGCTGAAAAACTCATCCATGCATTTGTTACATCGAGATTGGATTATTGTAACGCTTTGCTCGTAGCATGCCCTAAGTCTTCCCTAAAAAGTCTTCAGCTGGTTCAAAATGCAGCAGCAAGACTATTAGCAGGAACTCATAGAAGAGATCATATTACTCCCGTGCTAGCGTCTCTCCATTGGCTTCCTATTGAGTTTAGGATCAAGTTTAAAATCATCTTACTAACCTACAAGGCTCTAAACGGCATGGCTCCATCCTACATTAGTGAACTTATAGTACCTTATCAACCAAGCAGAACACTCCGCTCACAAAATGCAGGGATGTTGGTGGTTCCTAGGATTTCAAAAAGTACAGTTGGAGGTAGAGCCTTTAGCTACCAAGCTCCAGTTTTATGGAATAAGCTCCCAGCTTAAGTGAGAGAGGCAGACAGTGTTCCTACATTTAAAGGGAGGCTTAAAGCATTCCTGTTTGAACAAGCTTATCACCAGGCCAGATAGAAACAGATTCATTTAGCTGATATAATTATTAGTTGGCTGCTAGATAGTAAAAGCTGGGGAAAGTATGGTACATTGGGGTTCTGTCCTCTAATTCTATCTACTATTCTCTGCCAGACTGCCTTGGCTCTTTCCCCGTACCCCCTACTCTAACCCTCTACCCTAAACCCCTGGCTTTCTATCTCATTCATTGTTCTCAATTGTCTGTTTATTTAGAATTACACTGCTAGTTGGTACAATACAATTCACATGTTGTCCACCTCTCTCCCTCCTCTCTGGGAGAGAGCCCCATCCAGGACTCTGCGTTCCTGTCCTGGGCATGGCCACACCGAGGAGACCTCCGTGCTTCTTCATCCCCGCTCCATCAGGATGAAATCCATCTACTCATCCCCGCCATGGGCATCGCTGGGCTGAGGAGTCTTCCGTGTCTCCATCAGGATGAAGAACATCTACTCATCCCCGTTCTGGACATCACCGGGCTGAGGAGTCCCCCGTGTTTCCATCAGGATGAAGAACATCTACTCATCCCCGTTCTGGACATCTCCGGGCTGAGGAGTCCCCCGTGTTTCCATCAGAATGAAGAACATCTACTCATCCCCGTCCTGGACATCTCCGGGCTGAGGAGTCTCCCGTGTTTCCATCAGGATGAAGAACATCTACTCATCCCCGTTCTGGACATCTCCGGGCTGAGGAGTCCCCCGTGTTTCCATCAGGATGAAGAACATCTACTCATCCCCGTACTGGACATCTCCGGGCTGAGGAGTCTCCCGTGTTTCCATCAGGATGAAGAACATCTACTCATCCCCGTTCTGGACATCTCCGGGCTGAGGAGTCCCCCGTGTTTCCATCAGGATGAAGAACATCTACTCATCCCCGTACTGGACATCTCCGGGCTGAGGAGTCTCCCGTGTTTCCATCAGGATGAAGAACATCTACTCATCCCCGTACTGGACATCTCCGGGCTGAGGAGTCTCCCGTGTTTCCATCAGGATGAAGAACATCTACTCATCCCCGTTCTGGACATCTCCGGGCTGAGGAGTCCCCCGTGTTTCCATCAGAATGAAGAACATCTATTGACTTCTTTAGATATTTAGCTGTAGATTAGAATAAGCTAATATTTAAACAATAATCTTTGACACATTGTTTGCTCGTCCCGGGGGAGGGATCTCTCTTTCACGTGGATCCCCATGAGGTTTCTTATTTTTTCCCCACTGATGGGTTTTTTAGGAGTTTTTCCTCACTGAGAAGGAGAGTCTAAGTCCATAAATGTGCTAGTCTTGTTTAGTTAGCATTTGTTAGTTATTTTTCTTGCTGTATATTTGTGTTAAGACATTCCTCTTTTTCTTGTGAAGCCCATTGAGACGGACATTCTGTGATTTTGGGCTATACAAATCAAATTGAATTGAATTGACCTCTCTGACTTTAAAACCTCTAACATGTGCTGTTCCTCTGATCCTGTCCATCCTGGTCACTCCCAGAGAGATCCTCAGCATCTTCATCTCTGCTACAAACATCTCTGTTTCCTGTCTTTTCCTCAGTGACACTGTCTCTAGACCAATCAGCATGGCCGCTCTCACCACACTGTCTCTAGACCAATCAGCATGGCCGCTCTCACCACACTGTCTCTAGACCAATCAGCATGGCCGCTCTCACCACACTGTCTCTAGACCAATCAGAGATTTTCCGCCCATCTGGTGTGTGATAGGTTATCCTCTCTGTCAGTCTGTTACATGAACCAATCAATTAGCTATAAGCTGACCTATAAATCCCACCCACGCCACGCCCTTTCTTTTCCCTGCGGAATTCTGGGAGTCTCCATCATGGCGTTGGAAGCTAGTTCAGATGCTAACAAAGCTAGTGGCTCTTTTAAAGAGAATTCAGTGTCCTCCCTTCTACAGAATCCGTTTTCTAAGTGTTCTAAAGAAGAAAAAAGAAGAGTGAAGGAGCTTGGACCAGACACCCCAGATTTGACTGTGCAACAAAACAGTGGAGATCGCGGTCGTTTTTATGTGAGAGGATAATGAAGCTCTATGAAAAGTGGCGCTGACTAACTGGATGAGAAACACTTGTTTTGTTTCCCCTGCTTATTGTTTAGTTCAGCAGCAACTGAAAAGGTGTGGATATCAACAGGGGTGAGTGACTTGAAGTATTTGTCTGAAAAGTGCAAACATCATGAAACTTGCCGCACCCATCTTGATAGTAGCTATAAGCTAGGTGTTTTTGGCAGTAGTAACATCCTGGCACAATTAAATGAAGGCTACTGAACTGGCATAAGGAAACATAATGAAGAAGTCACCAAAAACAGACACATATTGTCACGAATAATTTTATATTTATTTTATATATATATATTTATATATACTTTTATATAATACATCTAAAAAAAATTTTTTGCGTGTGTTTGAAAAATGTGCGCCCCCCCCAGTTTTTTTTTACCACCAGCCACTGTCCTAGATACTTAAAATCTTCCACCTTCTTTCTCTCTTCTCCCTGTAACCTGACTTTTCCATTTGGATCCCTCTCATTCACACACATGTACTCTGTTTTACTCTGACTAATCTTCAAACCTCCACCTCTCCAGCTTTTCCTCCTCCTCTTTACTCCTCTCACCACAGATCATAATGTCATCTACAAAAACTAATTAATAAAAACTAAACGAGGCACAAGAACACAGAGTGAACTCTTCTGGTTCTGTAACGAGTCATGGACTGTTTAAAATCTACTATGAATTATTAATTATTTATAAAGACTGTTTAGGTTTAATATATTAACCACAGGAAAAAAAAATGTGATTTCTATTTTCTTATTTTCATGAACTTTAACAAACACATAAAAACAAAATCTATAAGAAGCAGAGACTGTGAACAGGGACGGTCAGGGGGAGGACAGGTTTTATTTTTGTAAGGTCCCAGGGACGTCTAGGGCCCAGCGGATATCAAACCAGGTTCTCCCAGTTGATAGACGGTAACTCCACCACTAGGCTAACACCCCCTGGGGCAGGAGGGTGAACAGATTAAGGGTTTTTGTCTGCATGCAAGAAAACACGTTGAACGTTCCTGCTTCTTAGACGTAACTATCAAATATAAAACCAAAAGGGGGGCAGCACGGTGGTCTAACAGATGGAAGGTTGGGGTTCTAGTCCCAAAGTGAGGGCGAGAATTGAAACTCTGGCCATTCTGTGTGTAATTTACATGTTCTTCCTGTGTAAATGTGTGGATTTTCTCTGGTTTCTTCTAAAAACATACACGTATGTTAGGTTGATCGGCTGCTATGAAATCACCCCTACGAATGAGTGTGTGTGGATGGTTGTGTGTGTGTGTGTGTGTGTGTGTGTGTGTGTGTGTGTGTGTGTGTGTGTGTATGTGTGGCCCTGCAACAGACTGGGTGACCTGTTCGGGGTGTCTGCTGCCTCTCAATTGAAATCATCCGGAATGCGCTCCAACACCCTGCGCCTGCATTAAGGATGAGTGGTTCAGAAGAAGAAACAAAAACCAAGCGATAAGATCGTAACAGTTGGCTCGATGCGTTTCTCCTTGGGTTAATATTTTCTTCTGATTAAATTAATCAATGCATCAATTAAAATTAATGAGATTAAATGGATAAAATAACACACTGCGTTACCATGTTAATGTTCCCTGCCTGCCCGGACCCCACAGGTGCGGAGGAATTAGGAACAGCTAGTGATGCCATCTGCTGGGCACACACACGCCACCTCATTAATCACTCACACTGATCCTGATCCACACTGATCCACGCTGATCATGAGCGGGTGTAAATGGTGCAATAAGAAGGGAAGGTGTGTCAGGAAATTTAGCAGGGCTGAAATAACTGGTAACCAGGATCTACGTTCCTATCCTCACCATGGTAACCAGGATCTACATTCCTACCCTCACCGTGGTAACCAGGATCTACGTTCCTACGCTCACCATGGTAACCAGTATCTACGTTCCCACCCTCACCATGGTAACCAGGATCTACGTTCCTACCCTCACCGTGGTAACCAGGATCTACGTTCCTACCCTCACCGTGGTAACCAGGATCTATGTTCCTACCCTCACCATGGTAACCAGGATCTACGTTCCTACCCTCACCATGGTAACCAGGATCTATGTTCCTACCCTCACCATGGTAACCAGGATCTACGTTCCTACCCTCACCATGGTAACCAGGATCTATGTTCCTACCCTCACCATGGTAACCAGGATCTATGTTCCTACCCTCACCATGGTAACCAGGATCTATGTTCCTACCCTCACCATGGTAACCAGGATCTACGTTCCTACCCTCACTGTGGTAACCAGGATCAATGTTCCTACCCTCACCATGGTAACCAGGATCTACGTTCCTACCCTCACCGTGGTAACCAGGATCTATGTTCCTACCCTCACCATGGTAACCAGGATCTACGTTCCTACCCTCACCATGGTAACCAGGATCTATGTTCCTACGCTCACCATGGTAACCAGTATCTATGTTCCTACCCTCACCATGGTAACCAGGATCTACGTTCCTACCCTCACCATGGTAACCAGGATCTACGTTCCTACCCTCACCATGGTAACCAGGATCTATGTTCCTACCCTCACCATGGTAACCAGGATCTACGTTCCTACCCTCACCATGGTAACCAGGATCTATGTTCCTACCCTCACCATGGTAACCAGGATCTATGTTCCTACCCTCACCATGGTAACCAGGATCTATGTTCCTACCCTCACCATGGTAACCAGGATCTACGTTCCTACCCTCACCGTGGTAACCAGGATCAATGTTCCTACCCTCACCATGGTAACCAGGATCTACGTTCCTACCCTCACCGTGGCATCCAGTGTGGGTGATGACGGAAAAATCGAGATTGCGAATACAGCGGGTGAAATGAGCTTCCTTTGCAGGGTGACCGGGCTCTTTCTCAGGGATGGAGGGATGAGCTCTGCCATCAGGGAGGAACTTGGAGTAGAGCCCTTGTTCCTCTGGGTTGAGAGAAGTTACATGGGGTGGATCGGGCATCTAGTTAGGATGCCTCTTTCGCTGATGAGGTGTTTTGGGTTCCTCCCACCAGGAGGAGACCCAGGGTGAGAGAAGCCTGGGTTGCCCATCTGAGGTTGCTGCCCCAGCTACCCGGCCCTGATTAAGCAGAAGACAACGGAATGGAAGGACATTAGAGGGCAGGAGTTGGTTAAAATGGCGTCCTCCACGTCCCTGTCAGGATGAAGGCCATTGTCTACACCTCATCGACCATCAGGGTGTTATGGTAGATACGGAACCTGAACACAACCAATCTGCATCCTCCATGCACCAAATAAAAAACATTCCACAAAGTCTCAACATCCTTCTCTAAAAACATTGGTAACCAGTAAAGTCACCACGGTAACCGTTCTGCCTGCTCCCTCTTCTGTTACCGTTCTCTTTGTATGATTTTAAAACGACGCCTTTAAATAAGCAGAAAATGGCTGCTCTTCATTTGGAGCCAAACTTTCTGTGTGAGTCCCTCCCCCCTCCTCCATGTCCAGTCTGTCCATCCAGGAAGAGGGTCTCAAACAGATTTATACCGCTTTCCTCCACAAGACGGAGGATACACACACAGGGGGGTCCTGAATGTGCTGATTAAGTACCCCCGAAAAGAACCGAGCAGGATTCCTGGTCTCAGCAGACACCCTGTCCCCTCACAGAAAACTGGATTTCCTCCGTTTAATGATTCACACACACACACACACACACACACACACACACACACACACACACACACACACACACACACACACACCCACACACTTCCAGAAGAATTCAAATCCCTTTTCCCACAGCTTCTTTCAGGTGGGATGATAAATGACACCCGTCATTGGGCTGTTTCCAAACAGCACAGAGGGGAGGGGTCCTGATGTACGATTCACAGGAAATAAACTCCTGCCAAGAAGGACGGACCTGGACAGTGTCAGGGAGTAGGGGTGGGGGGGGGAGGGTGCTAAGACCCAAAAAGGGAATGGGACAGTGGGCTGACCCCTCCGCCTGATGAAAGGCAGCACTGCAGCATCTCTGGGAGCCAGCTCAGAGAGAGGAGCGGGAAGGGAGGGGGGGCAAATTAAAGTCTGCAATAACCAAACTGGGGGAGGTTTAGATTGAGGCGCCTCCTCTTGCCCCCAATTATAATCCAGCAAGTGAGGCTAATTACTGCTGCTTGATTAGTTCACATTTCTGACTGATGACGGTGACGATGGCTCACAGAGACGGGGGCGGGGTCACAGAGGCTAAGTACACACACACACCCAGAACGCAAGAAGGAACACACACATCCACAACACAAGGAGGTACACACACACCCACAACGCAAGGAGGAACACACACATCCACAACACAAGGAGGTACACACACACCCAGGACGCAAGGAGGAACACACACATCCACAACACAAGGAGGTACACACACACCCACAACACAAGGAGGTACACACACACCCACAACGCAAGGAGGAACACACACACCCAGAACGCAAGGAGGAACACACACATCCACAACACAAGGAGGTACACACACACCCAGAACGCAAGAAGGAACACACACACCCACAACGCAAGGAGGAACACACACATCCACAACACAAGGAGGAACACACACATCCACAACACAAGGAGGTACACACACACCCACAACGCAAGGAGGAACACACACACCCACAACGCAAGGAGGAACACACACACCCACAACGCAAGGAGGAACACACACATCCAGAACACACACATCCAGAACGCAAGGAGGAACACACACATCCAGAACGCAAGGAGGAACACACACATCCACACACACATCCAGAACACAAGGAGGAACACACACATCCAGAACACACACATCCAGAACACAAGGAGGAACATACACATCCACACACACATCCAGAATCTTCCTGCCAGATGCTGGGTTAACCCTTTAAGACCCAAACGTCTAGGCTCCTCTCCCACGATGGTTCCCCTTGATTCTCTTCCATCGTGTTACTTTCTTCTGATGAACCCTCCCCCTCCGTCCACTGGGATTGTGGGGGTGGTGGAGCTGATTTAAGGTGAGAGGCAGGGTACACTCCGAACAGGTCACCAGTCTTTTGTAAGGCCACACATACACACATACACACACACACACAAACACACACTCCAACAGCAGAGATACCACACACACACACACACACACACACACACACACTCCAACAGCAGAGATACCACACACACACACACACACACACACACTCCAACAGCAGAGATACCACACACACACACACACACACACACACACACACACACACACAGCAGAGATACAGTGTTTTACATTTGCTCTGATTTGAGACTTTTTGAAAACATCAAATCCCCTCAGATTATAAATAAATAAAATAATTAAATAAATATAAATAAATAAACTACTCTAGATATAAATCATATCAGATTATAGGTACTCTTTTGATTTAGAAAAAAACTTTGAATCTGATTTGGTCCTTGTTTATTATTAATTTTATACATAAATTGCTCAGTTTTATAATCTAATAAATCTTTGAATTTTAATGTGTTTTTTTGTTAATTTTTTGTTTCTGATCAGACGCATCGTTTTGGTTCGTCTGTTATGTTTTTTTCATTTTGTTACGTCACATTTTTTCAGAGGAAATGACCAAATAAGGAGAAACAATGTCTGACGTGGGCGTGGCACATAAAGAGAAGACCCCTCATTGGCTGCTGCACACCGGATACACACCGGATACACACCTGATACACACCGGATACACACCGGATACACACCTGATACACACCTGATACACACCAGATACACACCGGATACACACCTGATACACACCTGATACACACCGGATACACACCTGATACACACCGGATACACACCGGATACACACCGGATACACACCTGATACACACTGGATACACACCTGATACACACCGGATACACACTGGATACACACCTGATACACACAGGATACACACCTGATACACACCTGATACACACCGGATACACACCTGATACACACTGGATACACACCGGATACACACAGGATACACACAGGATACACACCTGATACACACCGGATACACACCTGATACACACCGGATACACACCGGATACACACCGGATACACACCGGATACACACCGGATACACACCGGATACACACCGGATACACACCGGATACACACCTGATACACACCGGATACACACCGGATACACACCGGATACACACCTGATACACACCGGATACACACCTGATACACACCGGATACACACAGGATACACCGGATACACACCTGATACACACCTGATACACACCGGATACACACCGGATACACACAGGATACAC
>CACRXE010000055.1:85000-92500 GCA_902685375.1 Neostethus bicornis | reverse complement strand
GCTCGTCTTCATCACGCAGCCCCAACGAGCAGCAGCTCGTCTTCATCACGCAGCCCCAACGAGCAGCAGCTCATCTTCATCACGCAGCCCCAACGAGCAGCAGCTCATCTTCATCACCAGGCTGGTACCAGCAGAGGCTCATCTTCATCACCAGGCTGGTACCAGCTGAGGCTCATCTTCATCACCAGGCTGGTACCAGCAGAGGCTCATCTTCATCACCAGGCTGGAACCAGCAGAGGCTCATCTTCATCACCAGGCTGGTACCAGCTGAGGCTCATCTTCATCACCAGGCTGGTACCAGCTGAGGCTCATCTTCATCACCAGGCTGGAACCAGCAGAGGCTCATCTTCATCACCAGGCTGGAACCAGCTGAGGCTCATCTTCATCACCAGGCTGGTACCAGCTGAGGCTCATCTTCATCACCAGGCTGGTACCAGCTGAGGCTCATCTTCATCACCAGGCTGGTACCAGCAGAGGCTCATCTTCATCACCAGGCTGGTACCAGCAGAGGCTCATCTTCATCACCAGGCTGGTACCAGCAGAGGCTCATCTTCATCACCAGGCTGGTACCAGCAGAGGCTCATCTTCATCACCAGGCTGGTACCAGCTGAGGCTCATCTTCATCACCAGGCTGGTACCAGCTGAGGCTCATCTTCATCACCAGGCTGGTACCAGCAGAGGCTCATCTTCATCACCAGGCTGGTACCAGCTGAGGCTCATCTTCATCACCAGGCTGGTACCAGCTGAGGCTCATCTTCATCACCAGGCTGGTACCAGCTGGCTCTGGACATATACCAGGTGTAATACGGGGGGGTAACCCGTGTTGTACCCCCACCTCACCCCGTCTATGTTCATTCAGGATGAAATAATTTGTTTTTGGATTGATTGTCGGTGTTTGTTGGCATGGTAACGGGCACACACCCTCAGCTGGTCCACGAAGATTAAAATAAAGCATTGTTTTAAAGTAAAATCCTTTGTCTTTGTTTCGTGTTAACACCGTTGTCATGGTTACCAGTTGGAATGATATCAAACACTGAGGTTATTTAACCGAAACATCTTTCAGCCAATCAGAATGGAGTATTTACTCAGGCCACAATGGGGTCCTGTAGGGACGGCATCCTGGAGAGAAGGGGTTCTGGGAGGGACGGAGTCCTGGAGAGAAGGGGTCCTAGAGGAACGGCATCCTGGAGAGAAGGGGTTCTGGGAGGGACGGGGTCCTGGAGGGATGGCATCCTGGAGAGAAGGGGTCCTAGAGGGACGGGGTCCTGTAGGGACGGCATCCTGGAGAGAAGGGGTCCTGGAGGGATGGCATCCTGGAGAGAAGGGATTCTGGGAGGGACGGGGTCCCGTGGGTTTGAGATCCTGAAGATTTTCCATGTTTTCCAAGTTTTGTTTCGTCCTCAGTAAAATCACGGGGAGCCTACCCCGGCTGATTTCAGACGAGAGATAGGGTACATCCCGAACAGGTCACTAGTTTGTTGGGGGGCCACACACACACACACACACACACACACACACACACACACACACACACACACACACACACACACACACTCATTCCTAGGGGTAATCTCATAACAGCCTAACATGTATGTTTTTAAAGTAAACCAGAGAAAAGCCACACACACACATGTAGAACATGTAAACTACACACAGAAAGAAAACTCACACACACACATGTAGAACATATAAACTACACACAGAAAGAAAAGCCACACACACACATGTAGAACATGTAAACTACACACAGAAAGAAAACTCACACACACACATGTAGAACATGTAAACTACACACAGAAAGAAAACTCACACACACACATGTAGAACATGTAAACTACACACAGAAAGAAAACTCACACACACACGTAGAACATGTAAACTACACACAGAAAGAACAGTGTTTCAAGCCTTGCGCCCACTCCGGGACATGAACCCTGACCTTCTGGCTGTGAAGCCACCATGCTATCCACTTCCCCACCGTGAAGCCTCATCTTAATGTTGGAAAGGATTTTATAAAATTGTTGTAAATTTAGTCAAATTTAATCTTAAAAAATTAAATGTACATAAATATTAACAAACTTTGCTCTATATTTTAGTTTCTACAGAAATTAAAATCTTGAATGCTTTGGATCTGATGCCAAAAGCTCGTCACAACTTTCTGTGAACACTTTGGTTCGTGCCCTCTTAGCGCCCAACCTGACGGAGCCCGACCTCCATCAGGTCGGATCGAAGCGTCGGCCATTTTCACATCTCTCCGTAGGACTCAGGTCTGGACTCCGTTTGGAACAAAGAGGGACATTTACAGAGTTTATCTGAAGACACTCCTTCATATGTTGGTGAAAAAGTCACCAGTCTGTCGCACGGCCACACACACACACAACCATCCATAAACACACACACACACTCAACCATCCATAAACACACACACACAACCATCCATAAACACACACACACAACCATCCATAAACACACACACACACTCAACCATCCATAAACACACACACACAACCATCCATAAACACACACACACTCAACCATCCATAAATACACACACACAACCATCCATAAACACACACACACTTCTAGGGGAAAATTCAAAGCAGCCTTCTCCTTCCATCATTTCCCTTCAGGGGTCGCCACATCAAGTCAGTTTCTTCCATCTAACCCTATCTCCTGCATCCTCTTCAGTCACACCAACTATCTTCATGTCTTCCTTCACTGTATCCATGAACCTCCTCTTTGGTCTTCCTCTAGTCCTCTTTCCTGGCGGTTCCAAACCCAGCATCCTTCTTCTGATGTACTCTCTCTCTCTCCTCTGCACATGTCCAAACCATCTCAGTCTGACCTCTCTGACTTTAAAACCTCTAACATGTGCTGTTCCTCTGATCCTGTCCATCCTGGTCACTCCCAGAGAGATCCTCAGCATCTTCATCTCTGATACAAACATCTCTGTTTCCTGTCTTTTTCTCAGTGACACTGTCTCTAGACCAATCAGCATGGCCGCTCTCACCACACTGTCTCTAGACCAATCAGCATGGCCGCTCTCACCACACTGTCTCTAGACCAATCAGCATGGCCGCTCTCACCACACTGTCTCTAGACCAATCAGCATGGCCGCTCTCACCACACTGTCTCTTGACCAATCAGCATGGCCGCTCTCACCACACTGTCTCTAGACCAATCAGCATGGCCGCTCTCACCACACTGTCTCTAGACCAATCAGCATAGCCGGTCTCGCCATGGTTTTGTGCACTTTTCCTTTCATTTTCATTCATGTTTTTGGAGGAAACCAGAGAAAACCCACACACACGGGAGAACGTGGACGTACGTATGTGTGTGTTTGACTGATGAGATTAATATTTAAGACTCAGCATGTTTTCTTTTTTGTCTTTATTATATTAAAATCCAGCCAAATGTGTTTTTTCTTTTAAATAAAAATTAGGTTTGGGCTAAACATAAGTGTTTATTTCTGCTTTTAAAAAACCTTTTCAGTCTTTTTCTTGTTTTAATTATTATCATTATTTGACTTCTATTGATGTTTTTTCTTGAATTGATTGAATTGATTGACTGAAAGAATAAATAACTTTCTGTTCCGCCATCTTCTGCTTATCCAAGGCTGGGTCGCTGGGATAACAGCCTCAGATGGTAACCCCAGGCTTCTCTCACCCCGGCTGCATCCTCCATCTCACCCAGGAGGATCCTGAGGTGTTCCCTGTCCAGCTGGGAGGCCACCGTGCCAACCACTGCACCTCCGTGCACCACGTTTACAATGTTTTCCAGCTCATTTTTTTCTGTGCGTCATGAAACAATGAAAGCCATAAACACACCGTCCCTCCAGCCAGGTGATGCCCAGGAGTCGTTACGCAGGTGGAAGGCGGTTAGTCTCTGCTCGTAGTTGGTAAACAATGTCAAAGCTTTGCTGCCATCTCAGGACGCACGCTTCAAAAACAACTACGGATCTACAAACATGGCGGATGGACGCCGGTCCTCATGTCACACCTCGTGGCGTTGTATCTAGAGTGAAATAATATTAGAGTCGCTATGTGGTCAGAGTCCATCCAGCCAGGACCGGAGTGTGACACCTCCATCCCATAGTATTCCAGGTGAAGGCGTAATGACACCAGGTGGTACAGACCATCAGGGAACCAGGAATATGGGAGGGGTACAGCGACGGGTACAAGGTGGAACTGGAGGAATACCAGGCCAAGGAGAACTGATACCAGGTGAATCAAATGATACGTCTGACAGGAGTGATACCAGGTGAGCGATGGCAGGATTTCTAACCGCGTTATCGTATTTTTTTTTTTAATTATAAGTCGCACCAGCAAAAAAAATGCATAATAAAGAAGGAAAAACACACGTTGCATTTTTTGGGTAAAAAAATCCAACACCAAAAACAGACGTGTCATCTTGAAATGAAACTAGACTACAGATTAACGGCAGCGGCAGATCCAGGGGGAAGAGGTGGGGGCACATGCCCCCCACACACACTTTTTGGTCCACAAAAATAAGAAAAAAGAAGAAGAAAGGAAAGGGGACTAGTCAAGCTACCCCCTGGCAGGGCCAGTGAAAGGGCACAAAAATGCTCTTATTTTTCAAAATGTTCTCGGGGGGCTCAAGGTGGAAATGCTCCCCAGTCCTCCCAAACTGGCTTTGTCAATGACCCCCCCACACACACCTCACCCCCAGCCCGCACCGGGCCCTCTTTAAAAAAATCCTGGATCCGTCCCTGATGGGTGTGAATAAGTGTACAGTATGGTAACGTTATGACGTGAGAACGTGTCGTCTGGTTTATTAACGTAACATATTAAGAGTTCTTTAGATAACGAGAGAATAAAAAAAACATAAAAACAAGTTTAATCAAAACATCAGTTTCACTAAAAATCACTAAAAACAATCACTTTTAAACAACAACCCAAATCCGGAAGTGGACGATGCACCGCTTCCTCTTCTACGTCACTTACGTCAGATTCGTCTTAATTATCACCACAGGCCTAAAGCGCCCACTTGTGGTTCAGTGTGAAAATAACATGTGAAATAATGGCAATAATGTGTCTCTAATTTCACACATAAGTCGCACACTGACGAATCTATTAAAAAAAATGCGACTTGTAATCTGAAATATACGGTCCTGTTAGCTGGGCAGGGGGAGGAGCTGTCCAGGAGGACGACCTACGGTGGGAGGCTGTGGAGAGGCTAGTAGAGGAGTGGGCGGGGCTTTAGTGACACTAGTGACTTTAGTGACGGTCCCCGTCAGGGTTAGGACGGTCCCCGTCAGGGTTAGGACGTTCCCGTCAGGGTTAGGACGGTCCCCGTCAGGGTTAGGACGGTCCCATCAGGGTTAGGATGGTCCCCGTCAGGGTTAGGACGGTCCCATCAGGGTTAGGATGGTCCCCGTCAGGGTTAGGACGGTCCCCGTCAGGGTTAGGACTGTCCCCGTCAGGGTTAGGACGGTCCCCGTCAGGGTTAGGACGTTCCCGTCAGGGTTAGGACGGTCCCCGTCAGGGTTAGGATGGTCCCCGTCAGGGTTAGGATGGTCCCCGTCAGGGTTAGGACTGTCCCCGTCAGGGATGGACGGTCCCCGTCAGGGTTAGGACGGTCCCCGTCAGGGTTAGGACGGTCCCTGTCAGGGTTAGGACGGTCCCCGTCAGGGATGGACGGTCCCCGTCAGGGTTAGGACGGTCCCCGTCAGGGATGGACGGTCCCCGTCAGGGTTAGGACGGTCCCCGTCAGGGTTAGGACGGTCCCCGTCAGGGATGGACGGTCCCCGTCAGGGTTAGGACGGTCCCCGTCAGGGATGGACGGTCCCCGTCAGGGTTAGGACGGTCCCCGTCAGGGTTAGGACTGTCCCTGTCAGGGTTAGGACGGTCCCCGTCAGGGTTAGGACTGTCCCCGTCAGGGTTAGGACGGTCCCCGTCAGGATTAGGACGGTCCCCGTCAGGGTTAGGACGGTCCCCGTCAGGGTTAGGACTGTCCCTGTCAGGGTTAGGACGGTCCCCGTCAGGGTTAGGACGGTCCCCGTCAGGGATGGACGGTCCCCGTCAGGGAGTGGACGGTCCCCGTCAGGGATGGACGGTCCCCGTCAGGGTTAGGACGGTCCCCGTCAGGGTTAGGACGGTCCCGTCAGGGTTAGGACGGTCCCCGTCAGGGTTAGGACGGTCCCTGTCAGGGTGTGGACGGTCCCCGTCAGGGTTAGGACTGTCCCCGTCAGGATTAGGACGGTCCCCGTCAGGATTAGGACGGTCCCCGTCAGGGTTAGGATGTTCCCGTCAGGGTTAGGACGGTCCCCGTCAGGATTAGGACGGTCCCCGTCAGGGTTAGGATGTTCCCGTCAGGGTTAGGACGGTCCCCGTCAGGGATGGACGGTCCCATCAGGGTTAGGATGGTCCCCGTCAGGATTAGGACGGTCCCCGTCAGGGGTAGGACACGCTTATGAAGCTCAGTTTAAACTGATGGCAATCAGCAGCGCCGGGCGAGTTACGCCACAGTTTGCCAGTGGATTGTAGATGCTCGGGCTAACGTGTCTGCTGGCACTGTTGTCCGAGCTTTCCCAAAAGCAGGCATCATTTCCGAGGAGCTGCACGGTTCAGAAAGTGACTCTGACAGCGAGGAAAGTGAACCTGCGAGGTTGGATTTAGAGCAGCTGTTAGATTCTGAAACAGAGGATGAGGACTTGGATGGATTTGATAAATGACTTTATGACGACTGTAAATAATATTTAAATAAAACCAAACAAACTCAGTTTTACTCCTGATCTATTTTTAAATTCCCTGTCTATTTCCCTGTGTATTTTTAAATTCCACATTTTTAAATGTGCATACGCACACACACGTGCATGCATCCACATGCATGTGTGTGTGTTGTTGTAAGGCGGACTTACGTAGTAGAGGTTATGTATATAAAACCCGCGCCCTATCATCAGGTGCGCCTTATGTGTGTGTTAAATACAGAGCACGCAAAATTTGGACTGCGCCTTTTAACACGGTGCGCCCTGTGGTCGTGAAAATACGGTACTTTTACTCTATTGCAACGGAGTTACTTTCTAAGAGGTGACCACAGACTGCAGGTGAGACCAGGTGGGACCAGGTGGGACTAGGTGGGACCAGCCTGCAGGCTCTCTGGCTGCAGCACCATCATGCTCAGCAGAGTGAGAGCTGGTCAATCTGAGGTCCTGGGACCCTACAGGGTCCTCACACATCATGATGGGAGGTCCCAACCTGAACTAACAGCATGAAAGTTTACAACACAGAATGCACCTTAACGCTCACACACACACACACACACACACACTCACACACACACACACACACACACACACACACACACACACACACACACCGCAGCGGCATCGTCTGCAAGCCGCACACAGACCCGTAACTACATCCAGACACACACAGTCGCAGCAGCATCGTGTCTTACCCGCAGCCCGCCGGGGAGCGCACTGCTTGCGGCGCGGCATGTCCTCCCTCCCGGTGTGCTCACACTGCGCTCCGGTACTCC
>CACRXE010000055.1:70000-72500 GCA_902685375.1 Neostethus bicornis | reverse complement strand
AACCAGTGGTACAGAGTCTATACCAACCAGTGGTACAGAGTCTATACCAACCAGTGGTACAGAGTCTATACCAACCAGTGGTACAGAGTCTATACCAACCGGTGGTACAGAGTCTATACCAACCGGTGGTACAGAGTCTATACCAACCAGTGGTACAGAGTCTATACCAACCGGTGGTACAGAGTCTATACCAACCGGTGGTACAGAGTCTATACCAACCAGTGGTACAGAGTCTATACCAACCAGTGGTACAGAGTCTATACCAACCGGTGGTACAGAGTCTATACCAACCAGTGGTACAGAGTCTATACCAACCGGTGGTACAGAGTCTATACCAACCAGAGTCTATACCAACCAGTGGTACAGAGTCTATACCAACCGGTGGTACAGAGTCTATACCAACCAGTGGTACAGAGTCTATACCAACCGGTGGTACAGAGTCTATACCAACCAGTGGTACAGAGTCTATACCAACCAGAGTCTATACCAACCAGTGGTACAGAGTCTATACCAACCAGAGTCTATACCAACCAGTGGTACAGAGTCTATACCAACCGGTGGTACAGAGTCTATACCAACCAGTGGTACAGAGTCTATACCAACCGGTGGTACAGAGTCTATACCAACCAGAGTCTATACCAACCAGTGGTACAGAGTCTATACCAACCGGTGGTACAGAGTCTATACCAACCAGTGGTACAGAGTCTATACCAACCAGTGGTACAGAGTCTATACCAACCGGTGGTACAGAGTCTATACCAACCGGTGGTACAGAGTCTATACCAACCGGTGGTACAGAGTCTATACCAACCAGCGGTACAGAGTCTATAACAACCGGTGGTACAGAGTTTATACCAACCAGTGGTACAGAGTCTATACCAACCAGTGGTACAGAGTCTATACCAACCAGTGGTACAGAGACTATACCAACCAGTGGTACAGAGTCTATACCAACCAGAGTCTATACCAACCGGTGGTACAGAGTCTATACCAACCAGTGGTACAGAGTCTATACCAACCAGTGGTACAGAGTCTATACCAACCGGTGGTACAGAGTCTATACCAACCAGAGTCTATACCAACCGGTGGTACAGAGTCTATACCAACCAGTGGTACAGAGTCTATACCAACCAGAGTCTATACCAACCGGTGGTACAGAGTCTATACCAACCAGTGGTACAGAGTCTATACCAACCAGTGGTACAGAGTCTATACCAACCACTGGTACAGAGTCTATACCAACCGGTGGTACAGAGTCTATACCAACCAGTGGTACAGAGTCTATACCAACCAGTGGTACAGAGTCTATACCAACCGGTGGTACAGAGTCTATACCAACCAGTGGTACAGAGTCTATACCAACCACTGGTACAGAGTCTATACCAACCGGTGGTACAGAGTCTATACCAACCAGAGTCTATACCAACCGGTGGTACAGAGTCTATACCAACCAGTGGTACAGAGTCTATACCAACCAGTGGTACAGAGTCTATACCAACCAGAGTCTATACCAACCGGTGGTACAGAGTCTATACCAACCAGTGGTACAGAGTCTATACCAACCAGTGGTACAGAGTCTATACCAACCAGAGTCTATACCAACCGGTGGTACAGAGTCTATACCAACCAGTGGTACAGAGTCTATACCAACCGGTGGTACAGAGTCTATACCAACCAGTGGTACAGAGTCTATACCAACCAGTGGTACAGAGTCTATACCAACCAGTGGTACAGAGTCTATACCAACCGGTGGTACAGAGTCTATACCAACCAGTGGTACAGAGTCTATACCAACCAGTGGTACAGAGTCTATACCAACCAGTGGTACAGAGTCTATACCAACCAGTGGTACAGAGTCTATACCAACCAGAGTCTATACCAACCAGTGGTACAGAGTCTATACCAACCAGTGGTACAGAGTCTATACCAACCAGTGGTACAGAGTCTATACCAACCAGTGGTACAGAGTCTATACCAACCAGAGTCTATACCAACCAGTGGTACAGAGTCTATACCAACCGGTGGTACAGAGTCTATACCAACCAGTGGTACAGAGTCTATACCAACCAGTGGTACAGAGTCTATACCAACCAGTGGTACAGAGTCTATACCAACCGGTGGTACAGAGTCTATACCAACCAGAGTCTATACCAACCAGTGGTACAGAGTCTATACCAACCGGTGGTACAGAGTCTATACCAACCAGTGGTACAGAGTCTATACCAACCAGTGGTACAGAGTCTATACCAACCAGAGTCTATACCAACCTGTGGTACAGAGTCTATACCAACCACTGGTACAGAGTCTATACCAACCACTGGTACAGAGTCTATACCAACCGGTGGTGCAGAGTCTATACCAACCGGTGGTACAGAGTCTATACCAACCAGTGGTACAGAGTCTATACCAACCAGTGGTACAGAGTCTATACCAACCAGAGTCTATACCAACCGGTGGTACAGAGTCTATACCAACCGGTGGTACAGAGTCTATACCAACC
>CACRXE010000055.1:20000-65000 GCA_902685375.1 Neostethus bicornis | reverse complement strand
CCTGCAGGCCGTCCTGCCTGCTGTACTGGCCGTCCTGCAGGCCATCCTGCCTGCTGTACTGGCCGTCCTGCAGGCCGTCCTGCCTGCTGTACTGGCCGTCCTGCAGGCCGTCCTGCAGGCCGGTCATCATCCTACTAGCCAGGTTGCTAACCCCACCGCTAGCCTCTTTGTTTGCTTCTTCGCTGCGTCTCGCTGCCATTTCCTGTTTCCTTAATTGAGAATTTGAACAAACAAATGACTGATTGGAGCCAATAAATCTGACCAGATTCAACCGGAAGGATTCTTCATTTCCCTGTTTTCCCGTTTTTTTTTCCATGTGTCTTTTTCTGTCTGCCCCCCCCCGGCTCCCCTCCATGGTATTTTTCTGCTGATTCTGCTGCTTTCCCTTCTTATGAAAATTACAAATACTTGTCAAGGTTAACGAGTTAATATTCTCATTCAATATTTATTTTCGGGGCGAAGGAAGCGTCTCCCTCCAGCGCGGCCTCCTCGCTGCCCCCCTCCCTCCCCAGCAGCACGGCTTTGTTAATCAAAGTGACAAGGACAGTGTCCTTTTGATAATCCCCTGAATCATCGGGAATAAAAAATGAACTTTATTAATCAGCGGCTCTGATTAATTGTTATGAAGTGTTGCTCATCCATTTCACAGAAGCCTAACAATCTCCCCGATGATTTGAAGCTGGCGTAGCAGCAATAAATAGCCTCCTCCTGGATGAGCTACCAACACAATGCCAGCCTGCTTACGACGACACTTTTATACAACTCCTTTTAGATTCTGAGTTTGCATTTTTTAAATTGCTTTGTCCTAAAACATCAATAGTGACACTAACATGAGTTTAGTCAGCTGCGCGTGCACGGACGCCTGCGGGCCAAACAGCACAGCAGGAGTTAAACTCATACATCCCATAATAAACAGCTCCATATAATGTGGTGAGGCAGCGGGGGAGGCGGGCGGATCGGTGAGGAGCAGGTACACCTGGACAGGTCGCCAGTCTGTTCACATGCCGACGGAAAAAACCTGTCAAAGTATCATTTAGTACTGGTGCCACCAAGTTCCTCTGCTCCCGTTCCATCCAGCAACTAGGTCAGGGATTGCAGGCATAATTTTTTGATTGCAGTGATGGGAAAGCGTCCGATCCAATCAAAAAACAGAGATGACGGTGAGACATGAACACTTCCACTTAGATAAGTCCCATCCCTGGATAGGGATGGGTCGCGGGGGCAACAGCCTCAGACAGGAAGCCCAGACTTCTTTCACCCTGGCAGCATCCTCCATCTCACCCAGGAGGATCCTGAGGTGTTCCCTGTCCAGCTGTGAGACATGGTCTCTCCAGCAGGTCCGGCGTCTGCCTCTGTGTTTCTTCCCGGTGGGACGGAACACCTCCTTCACCAGTGAGGAGGTGAGGAATCACCCCATCTGGCTTCTCTTGACCTGGAGAAGGAATGGCTCTACTATGAGCTCCTCCCTCCTCCCAGATTGAGAGCCCTGCCACCCTGCAGAGGAAGATTATTCCAGCTGTTTGTATCCGCAATCTTGCTCTTTCGGTCACCAACTAGCTTATGCAGCTGGGGTCTGATCGTCAGGTTCCCTGTCGACGGCTGCCATCCGTCTGTTTCTTCCCTCGACCTCTTCCTGCAGTCCAATGGAAGAGAGGCCTATGTCTCCTGTTCGGGCTGAGCCTGGCCGTACTCCATGAGTAAAAGCCTACTCACCAGGCGCTCACCAAGCGCTCACCGGGCGCTCACCAAGCGCTCACCAAGCGCTCACCAGGCGCTCACCGGGCGCTCATCAAGCGCTCACCGGGCGCTCCCTGCTGTAACAACTAACTATTAAAATACACGTTCTGGTTAAGGGGTTCGATTAAGCTAGCCGTTGGGAGCTAGCCGTTAGAAGCACCCTGCCATCTACATGAGGGCAATCATCCCGGTCCTCCCTGTCGGGTCATGCCATTCCTTCCAGCCAGGTCTCCCTGGTTGCCTGACCATGAACACGTTTTGTCTGTAACCGCTTGCCATGCCACTGAAACTTTGTTTTTCTTTCCTCAGTATTAATGGACTTACAGATTAAAATCAACCATGTTTTCTGTCTGCATTTGGCTCCTCCTCCTTCTAACTCCACACCGCTTCATGACAGAGGCAGAAAGAACCTGCGAGAAGATGCAAACTCTACATGCGAGGCAGTCTTGTTTTCGTCAACGATAATGACAATGAAATGATTTTGTTGACGAAGCTTTTTTTCATGACGATGACGTAACGATAACGAAATAAATGCGACTTTTTGGTGACGAAAATGTGACGAGACGTTTGAAAGTTTCTGCTGACGAGACAAAATGTAACGAAATAGACGTCAGACTTTTAGATTTCTGTCTGTGAAAAAAAAAAACACAGCGGCTGCATCTGTCTCTCACGGTGCCACGCCCCCCACAATGCTGCACGTTCACACCGTCTACACACACACCTGCAGCCACGAGGAAGTCACACACCATGATGAAAACAGTAACAAAGGAGCTTGGTGGTCAGAAACTTAAAACAGCATGCTAACTTCAAGCTAATGCTAGCTTGTCGGGGCTGCTAACTTCCTGTTAGCTTGGTTGTGCTAACGACTGATTTAAAGACACAGTACAATGTTTACTTTGTTTACAGGGTTATTAAGAGGTGTTATTTTTAAGTATGAATAAGTTACAACGTTCCTCACTCACTGAAAAAAAATTATATTTATTTTACGTTGTTTTACAATGTTTGTTGTTTAGCGCAAGTTAAAGCTCGGTAGAGTTGTTTTTTTGTTTTTTTTTTAATTATTAACCTTCATCATTCTCAGTAACAAACCCGCGATTGTTAAAGTAAGAATATTTGTTGTTGTTGTTGTTTTTTTTGGGGGAGGGGGGTTACACTAAAACTAGACTAAAAACGTTCTAAGTCTCCCCTGACAAAACTAGACGAAACCCTATGGGTTTTTGCGACTAAAACGTGACTAAAACGTAAATTAATTTTCGTTCCAAAGACGAAGACTAAAACGAAAACTAAGATGGCTGCCAAAAACATAATGATGTAATGCTCGGAGTTGGACCAGTAACCTGCTGGTGCCCAGGTTGAGAACCCCTCCTGTAATAAAAGAAGAATATTATTATTAAAACATGGTGATTCAGATTCATGAGCAGGGACTTCACATTCTCTGTTCTGGTTTCCATGAAAGAGAATTAAAAAAACTGAGGAAAGTTTCACAGGACCCCCCCCCCCCGATCCCCCTCCGTGCACCCCCTCACGATCCCCCCACCGTCTCCAGCCGTATTTACTCTGAGCTTATTACTTTCATATCCAGCTCAATATTTTAAAGTACGGAAATATAAATTCAGATGCGGCTTTGAGCCTCTGACAGATCAGGCGGGATGGGGGGGAGGAAGGGGGTAGGATAGGGGAGGACAGGGGAGGCCGGGGGGACGGATGGGGGGAGGGAGGGGGTAGAAGGGCGCGAGGGAGGGGGGTGCCGGGGGAAGGGAGGGTGTATCAGATGTAATTAATAGTGGAGGTGTTTTTTATCCATCAGGATGAATAATAGAAGAGGAGTGTTAATAAGGAACCAGACAAAGTGTTTGATTCTGGTTTGTAGGTCATCGCTGCCGTGCACGAGGATCCTCGCTTCGATCGGCGTGCACGAGGATCCTCGCTTCGATCGGCGTGCACGAGGATCCTCGCTTCGATCGGCGTGCACGAGGCTCCTCAGAGGCACAGACTAGACTGAGGTTCGCCCCTCAGTCTAGTCTGCAGTCAGTGGGCACAGTCACTGAAAGCTTCCTGCACTGGGATTTCCTACCGGACCTATCAGACCTCTTAGAGAGGGCTGGATAAGTAGCAGAGTGAGACCTCCCTATCAGACCGCTTAGAGAGGGCTGGATAAGCAGCAGAGTGAGACCTCCCTATCAGACCGCTGAGAGAGGGCTGGATAAGCAGCAGAGTGAGACCTCCCTATCAGACCGCTTAGAGAGGGCTGGATAAGCAGCAGAGTGAGACCTCCCTATCAGACCGCTGAGAGAGGGCTGGATAAGCAGCAGAGTGAGACCTCCCTATCAGACCGCTGAGAGAGGGCTGGATAAGCAGCAGAGTGAGACCTCCCTATCAGACCGCTTAGAGAGGGCTGGATAAGCAGCAGAGTGAGACCTCCCTATCAGACCGCTTAGAGAGGGCTGGATAAGCAGCAGAGTGAGACTTCCCTATCAGACCGCTGAGAGAGGGCTGGATAAGCAGCAGAGTGAGACCTCCCTATCAGACCGCTTAGAGAGGGCTGGATAAGCAGCAGAGTGAGACCTCCCTATCAGACCGCTGAGAGAGGGCTGGATAAGCAGCAGAGTGAGACCTCCTTCTCAGTCGGGTTTAACAACACCTTCTTTAATAACCCTCCGACTGACCAGCGGTGTGCGTCAGTGACGTTGGGTTAGCGTTAGCGACGCTACTAAAGAAGGGTTCAGTGAATGAGCATATGAAACTGGTGGGGTTTGGTGCCTCCAACAAGGTTAGGAACCACTGCTCTAGAGACAGTGTGGTGAGAGCGGCCATGCTGATTGGTCTAGAGACAGTGTGGTGAGAGCGGCCATGCTGATTGGTCTAGAGACAGTGTGGTGAGAGCGGCCATGCTGATTGGTCTAGAGACAGTGTGGTGAGAGCGGCCATGCTGATTGGTCTAGAGACAGTGTGGTGAGAGCGGCCATGCTGATTGGTCTAGAGACAGTGTGGTGAGAGCGGCCATGCTGATTGGTCTAGAGACAGTGTCACTGAGAAAAAGACAGGAAACACAGATGTTTGTATCAGAGATGAAGATGCTGAGGATCTCTCTGGGAGTGACCAGGATGGACAGGATCAGAGGAACAGCACATGTTAGAGGTTTTAAAGTCAGAGAGGTCAGACTGAGATGGTTTGGACATGTACAGAGGAGAGAGAGAGAGTACATCAGAAGAAGGATGCTGGGTTTGGAACCACCAGGAAAGAGGACTAGAGGAAGACCAAAGAGGAGGTTCATGGATACAGTGAAGGAAGACATGAAGATAGTTGGTGTGACTGAAGAGGATTCAGGAGATAGGGTTAGATGGAGGAGGCTGTCTTGCTGTGGCGACCCCTGAACGGAGATGATGAAAGAAGATGACTTTTATCTGCAGCCACGGCAGAGAGACCGTCCTCGTCCCCACCAGCTGTATTCTTATTCTTTCCAGAGAGCCCGATCTGAGAGCCCGATCTGAGAGCCCGATCTGACAGCCCGATCTGAGAGCCCGATCTGAGAGCCCGATCTGAGAGCCCGATCCGTCTCCTTTTCTTTCAGCAGAAAGTCTATTTATTTATTTTTCGGTCACCGCTCCTCGTCTGGATTTTCTTTTGTTCTTCGTTACCAGCAGAAAGCTAAATTGGCTTAGCATCTAATTAACACCCAAACACACCTTGACAAGTTTGCGTGACACCGACTCAGCGGCGATGCTTTTAGAAGAAGAAAAAAAAAAAAGAGTAAAAATGTGAGTTGAAGTGCTTTTCCTGATGGAGATAAAAGAGCTGGCAGTCATTTCCTCCTCTGACATATTTGTTCTTTAACAACAAATCAATGGCGCTGAAAGCTTGGCACCTGAATGCAGAACAATGAAGAGATGAAGCGAAGATTGTCTTCATTAGGCTCATTAATATTCATAGAAAGTAGAAAATCTGACACCAGCGAGGACTCGCTAACCTTTTCTCATATTAGCTTTTTTTCTGCTTCTTAACACAATTAAAGTCCAGCAATGACTTAATTAATGCGGCTTTCTGTCAGACGCTTTGAAGAGCTGTCAGTTCATCCGCAGTCATCCCGTCTCACCAAACCGATTCTTTTAAAGTCCATTATCGTCTCCTCCATCCTGTCTCTGCAGGACTGTCAGAACCAACAAGAAATCACTTTCAATGCAGGATGTTTTTCTCTTCATCGTGTTTCCAGCAGGACGATCTGATCAGGAGCTGGTATCTGGCAGAGAGGGTAGTGAATGTAAGGATGGCATGGATGGCACAGCGGCTGGTTAAACATTTACAAGAGATTTTTAAATAGGATCTACGTTCCTACCCTCACCATGGTAACCAGGATCTACGTTCCTACCCTCACCATGGTAACCAGGATCTACGTTCCTACCCTCACCATGGTAACCAGGATCTACGTTCCTACCCTCACCATGGTAACCAGCATCTACGTTCCTGCCCTCACCATGGTAACCAGGATCCACGTTCCTACCCTCACCATGGTAACCAGGATCTACGTTCCTACCCTCACCATGGTAACCAGCATCTACGTTCCTGCCCTCACCATGGTAACCAGGATCTACGTTCCTACCCTCACCATGGTAACCAGGATCTACGTTCCTACCCTCACCATGGTAACCAGGATCTACGTTCCTGCCCTCACCATGGTAACCATGATCTACATTCCTACCCTCACCATGGTAACCAGGATCTACGTTCTTACCCTAACCATGGTAACCAGGATCTACGTTCCTACCCTCACCATGGTAACCAGGATCTATGTTCCTACCCTCGCCGTGGTAACCAGGATCTACGTTCCTACCCTCACCATGGTAACCAGGATCTATGTTCCTACCCTCGCCGTGGTAACCAGGATCTATGTTCCTACCCTCACCATGGTAACCAGGATCTGCGTTCCTACCCTCACCATGGTAACCAGGATCTACATTCCTGCCCTCACCATGGTAACCAGGATCTACGTTCCTACCCTCACCATAGTAACCAGGAGCTACGTTCCTACCCTCACCATGGTAACCAGGATCTACGTTCCTACTCTCACCATGGTAACCAGGATCTACGTTCCTACCGTCATCATGGTAACCAGGATCTACGTTCCTACCCTCACCATAGTAACCAGGAGCTACGTTCCTACCCTCACCATGGTAACCAGGATCTACGTTCCTACCCTCACCATAGTAACCAGGATCTACGTTCCTACCCTCACCATGGTAACCAGGATCTATGTTCCTACCCTCACCATGGTAACCAGGATCTATGTTCCTACCCTCACCATGGTAACCAGGATCTACCTTCCTACCCTCACCATGGTAACCAGGATCTATGTTCCTACACTCACCATGGTAACCAGGATCTACGTTCCTACCCTCACCATAGTAACCAGGATCTACGTTCCTACCCTCACCATGGTAACCAGGAGCTACGTTCCTACCCTCACCATGGTAACCAGGATCTACGTTCCTACCCTCACCATGGTAACCAGGATCTATGTTCCTACCCTCACCATGGTAACCAGGATCTATGTTCCTACCCTCACCATGGTAACCAGGATCTACCTTCCTACCCTCACCATGGTAACCAGGATCTATGTTCCTACACTCACCATGGTAACCAGGATCTACGTTCCTACCCTCACCACGGTAACCAGGACACAGATATGACTTCTGAAATGATCTTCCTCTGCAGGGTGGTCGGGCTCTCTCTCAGAGAGAGTTGTGCCATTCTTCCAGGTTCGGGCATTTGGTTAGGATGGCTCCTGAATGACTCGCTGGTGAAGAGGTGGGGCAGAGATTCAGAACCTGACCCCAGACCTGCTGGAGAGACTATGTCTTACAGAGGTTCACCTTTAGGGTTCTGAGTTGTTTCCTCCTCGAGCAGGAGGCTCTAAGGACAGGGATGTCCTTAGTTTTTACTGGGCTGAGTGTGTGTTCCAGTAAAGCCCTTCGAGACTCTGAGATGTTAAAAACAAAATAAAACAGAACGAAAGCAGCAGAATAAAAACAGTGTTTGTGTTGCTCGGGATTGGTTTCCAGGGCAATTAGTGAGTCCTTCCGTCGTCCTGATTCCTGCTGAGTGGGTCTAAGGAGCTTAAACATCAGAAGTGAGAAATGAAGAGTTTACTTCATCATATTAGTGGCAAGCCTTAAAGTGACTGTTTATCATGAGGTAGTGCTCCAGGTTTTAATGAGCTCCCTGCCTGTTCTGGGATAATTCCAATTAGTCCCTGCGTCTACTGTAATGGCATGATTACCTCCTGAAGCCTCCATTGTTTTCTGAACGAGCCATGAAAGGAAACCTGACTATTTTAATCTGTTTCCTGGTGGCAGCGCACCTGCCAAGCTGGTTCCACCTCCCGTAGGATGATCACAGGTACGGCTTCATTAATACACACAGTCTCCTGCAAACACCACGAGAAGCACGCTCTGCTTTTAACAGCTGACATCCAGGGAGGCGAGCTCGCACGGTTTGCATCTTACCGGATCTGATGCTGCCAGACAGAGAAACAGTACACAGAGATACTATGTAGACCAACCATGCTGGAGAAGACCATGCCGGGCCGGACCATGTCCTGCCAGGCCTGGCCTGCCCGGCCAGACCATACAGATGATTACAGAAGATAAGTGTGTGTGTTTGGAACTAAAAGCTAGAGGCTGGTTTCTGTACGATACCTTCAAACTGAGTGTTTGAAGGTATTGTGTTTACACGCCAGCCTTTACACACACACACATACACACACGCACGCACACACACACACACACACACACACTAGCAGAAAGATTTTTTTGAACTCATTAAACAGACTTTTGAATCATTATAAAAGTATATTTTAATGTTTCAATTAGGTCTAATTTTATTTTGTCATTAAATGAAAACGTTTCGTCAGACTGAGGGTAGGAACGTAGATCCTGGTTACCATGGTGAGGGTAGGAACGTAGATCCTGGTTACCATGGTGACGGTAGGAACGTAGATACTGGTTACCATGGTGAGGGTAGTAACGTAGATCCTGGTTACCATGGTGACGGTAGGAACGTAGATCCTGGTTACCACGGTGAGGGTAGGAACGTAGATCCTGGTTACCGTGGTGAAGGTAGGAACGTAGATCCCGGTTACCATGGTGAGGGTAGGAACATAGATCCTGGTTACCATGGTGAGGGTAGGAACATAGATCCTGGTTACCATGGTGAGGGTAGGAACATAGATCCTGGTTACCATGGTGAGGGTAGGAACATAGATCCTGGTTACCATGGTGAGGCTAGGAACGTAGATCCTGGTTATCATGGTGAGGGTAGGAACATAGATCCTGGTTACCACGGTGAGGGTAGGAACATAGATCCTGGTTACCATGGTGAGGCTAGGAACGTAGATCCTGGTTACCATGGTGAGGGTAGGAACATAGATCCTGGTTACCATGGTGAGGCTAGGAACGTAGATCCTGGTTACCATGGTGAGGGTAGGAACGTAGATCCTGGTTACCATGGTGAGGGTAGGAACGTAGATCCTGGTTACAATGGTGAGGGTAGGAATCAATTTTATGTTCTTCTTCTTTTGGCATCTCCCTTCAGGGGGCGCCACAGCAAGTCAGTTTCTTCCATCTAACCCTATCTGCTGCATCCTCTTCAGTCACACCAACTATCTTCATGTCTTCCTTCACTGTATCCATGAACCTCCTCTTTGGTCTTCCTGTAGTCCTCTTTCCTGGTGGTTCCAAACCCAGCATCCTTCTGCCAATGTACTCGGTCTCTCTTCTCTGTACATGTCCAAACCATCTCAGTCTTGCCTCTCGAACTTTATCCCCAAAACCTCTAACATGTGCTGTTCCTCTGATCCTGTCCATCCTGGTCACTCCCAGAGAGATCCTCAGCATCTTTATCTCTGCTACAAACATCTCTGCTTCCTGTCTTTTCTTCAGTGACAGTTTCCAGACCAATTAGCATGGCCGCTCTCACCACGGTTTTGTACACTTTCCCTTTCATTCTAGCTGAAATATCATCAGGACCCAGAGCCTTTCCACTCTTCATCCTCTTCAGTGTCCTCTTTATTTCTACCTTACTGATCCTAGCCACTTTCCGCTCCACTTTGGTAACATCTTCTACTCTTTGTTCTCTTTTATTTTCTTCATTTATCAACTCTTCAAAGTACTCTTTCCATCTTCCCATCACATTACTGGTATCTGTCAAAAGACATCCATTCCTGTCTTTAATCACCCTAACTTGCTGCACATCCTTTCCATCTTTGTCTCTCTGTCTTGCCAACCTGTATAGGTCCATCTCTCCCTCCTTGCTGTTCAGCCTAGCGTATAGGTCATCATAGGCTACTTGTTTTGCCTTTGCCACCTCTACTTTAACCTTATGCTGTATCTCCCTGTACGCTTGCCTATTCTCCTCAGTCCTCTCAGTGTTCCACTTCTTCTTAGCCAGCCTCTTTCTTTTGATACAATCCTGCACCTCCTCATTCCACCACCACGTCTCTCTATCTATCTTCCTTCCAGATGACACACCAAGTACTCTCTTGCCTGTCTCCCTGATCACATTAGCTGTAGTTGTCCAGTCATCTGGAAGCTTCTCCTGCCCACCAAGAGCCTGTCTCAACTCCTTTATGAAGTTCAAGCAGCACTCTTCCTTTTTCAGTTTCCACCATTTAGTCTTCTGCACTCCCTTCATCTTTTTAAACTTCCTCACTGCTATGGTCATCTTACACACAACCATCCTGTGCTGTTTGGCTTCACTGTCTCCTGCTACAACTTTGCAAATGTAATCTACCTGTGTACCCCTTCCTCCACTCTTATAAGTCACCCTGTGTTCCAGCCTTTTCTTGAAGAAAGTATTCACTACAGCCATTTTCATTCTTTTTGTAAAGTCAATCACCATCTGTCCTTCTGCATTCCTGTTCCGGAGACCAAACCTGCCCATCACCTCCTCATCATCTCTGTTTCCTGCATCAACGTGGCCATTAATGTCTGCTCCATTAATAACTCTCTCACTTCTAGGGATGCTCTGAACCACCTCATCAAGGTCTGACCAGAATTTCTCCTCGATGTCACATCCTACTTGTGGAGCATACCCACAAACAACGTTTAACACCACCCCTTCAATTTCTAGTTTAAGGCTCATCACCCTATCTGACCTTCTTTTTACCTCCAGAACATTCCCAACTAACTCTTCCTTCACAATAACTCCTACACCATTCCTCTTCCTATCTACTCCGTGATAGAACAACTTGAACCCTGCACCTAGACTTCTAGCCTTGCTGCCTTTCCATCTAGTCTCCTGGACACACAGGATGTCTACTTTCCTTCTCTGAATCATGTCAACTAACTCTCTACCCTAAGTCCTAGACTCTTCAGGTTTCTCTTCTCTCTCTTCCGATGTACGAATCTTCCTCCTCTTCTTCTTTGACCTCTTCTTCTTTGACCACCAGTAGTCCAATTTCCACCAGCACTCTGTTGGTCAACAGTACTGATGGCGGTCGTTGTTAACCCGAGCCACGACTGATCCGGTATGATATTTCTTAAACAACTGACTTGCATATTTATATTTGGCGTAGTTTTACAAATCGATTTTAGGAATCCATTTCTTCTTATTCTTCTTTTAACTGAAGAGGTTAAAACTTTTTTTAAACTCTTTCCGTCTGAGTTTTTCTCCAAATTTTAACACAATAAGAAACGTTTGGCAGTAAAATTTGTGTTTAAAGCATCTCGTTTTTACAGAATGATGATGTTTGATGGAACAAATGTTTGATTCCAGGACGATTTGTAATCAGTAGATCCTATGTGTGTGGGATGGAGCAGGTGGACTTCATCCAGACAGGAGTGAGCAGGTTCAGGAACTCAAATTGTTCTGGGAGGGATTTTCCCAGTGGTTCCTCCTGACGGAGAGACAGGTAGCGCCACCGTGGTGAATGTGGAGCCGGATGGCCTGGAGGTCCTGGGGGAGGCGGGGTTAGGTGTAGGACTAATGAGCATGATGACATCAGGCTTGTTTTCTCTGAGAGGACGTGACAGGTGAAGCCACCTGAGAAAACATGTTCCTTCTGTCTGATATGAACGAGATCCGCTGCTGGAAAAAAGAAGAAGAACCAAAACCTTCCGAACGTCACAGAAACATCAGCAAAAGAGATTCTGTCTGATTCATCGAAATATTCAAATACTTTATTGATCCCCTGCTGGGGAGGTTCATGTGCCTGGTAGATCCAAGCAGTTCAAGAGAGAGCTCCAAACAGCTGCTAGGTCAGGCATGGGCAAACTACGGCCCGCGGGCCACATGCGGGCCGTTAAATGTTTAAAACCGGCCCGCTGAACGTGAAAACTTTTAAATAAATGAACCTTAATGTTTATTTTTCCTGGAATTTTGATGTTTCCTCACTAGATGGCACACTCTAGATTTTTGGCTTTGTTGGAAAAACAGCAACACCGCTCCCATTAAAATGTGTGTCTTCGTGATGAGCACGTTGTCAAAATAAACAGTGTGCGCAGATATGGAAAGCCATCGGGGTCCATACACGCACGTAAACAAGGACGTTGGATTTCAAAACCTATCAAATTTAAGCACATGTTTTCTGAAGATCCTAACATGTATTTTTCCTCCATTGAGGTGAGGTTACCAAAGCATGCCATCCATCTGCTCCTGTTCCAGCCCCCTTCGTCAAATATTAGAACTCAATGTGGCCCACGAATCAAAAGGTTTGCCCATCCCTGTGCCAGGTGGTACAGAGTTGGGTGGGGAGGGGTTTTTTGAAGGTACACACCCTGCTACTGGACACCCTGACTGCAGCCAGTCCATCGGATTCACCCTCCGGCTTCTCATCCAGAATGTTTACTGTGAAGTCTGTGGGAGCAGAGCTTTATGGGAGCCAGCAGGTACTTCCTGTTTGGCTCCAGAAATGACGTTCCCATGTTCTGTTTGTAAAGACGGTCGGTAGGAATGGAATCCTGGGGACCAACACAGAACGGTACGGACACTGACTTACCATGTCCTGGTCCTACACACAGCCCCCCGGTCTGATCCAGAGTCCTGATGAAGACACTCTGAGGAAGGTGTCTCCATCAGACGGAGAGCAGGTGGTAACATGTTCTTACAACACGATTCAAACACTGCTGCTTGTTTAAACTTCAGATTCAGATATTTTATTATCCTCCTAACGGGGAAATGGGTGTGTCTGTAGCGCTCCGAAGTCCAAGAGAGAGCTCCAAAACAGCTTCAGAACAGCAGCAAGGTGGCGCCGTGTAGGGTGGAGCTGGACTCGCCGTTGGTGGAACAGAAGACAGTTAGCTCTGCGCTGGGTGGAATGTGGGTTACTATGGTAACGATGTTTTTCATCTCCAGTGAATCCTGATAAGATGTTAAACTGTCTCTAAAAGCTCCACATCCTTCACTGTGGTGGAACAACACCAGCAGTCCAACATCTTTAGTTCCATAGCTCAGCTCCACACGTCCATGAAGACTCCACGTGAAGGAGCTCAGCTCCACACGTCCATGAAGACTCCACGTGAAGGAGCTCAGCTCCACACGTCCATGAAGACTCCACGTGAAGGAGCTCAGCTCCACACGTCCATGAAGACTCCACATGAAGGAGCTCAGCTCCACACGTCCACGAAGACTCCACATGAAGGAGCTCAGCTCCACACGTCCATGAAGACTCCACGTGAAGGAGCTCAGCTCCACACGTCCATGAAGACTCCACGTGAAGGAGCTCAGCTCCACACGTCCATGAAGACTCCACGTGAAGGAGCTCAGCACCACACGTCCATGAAGACTCCACGTGAAGGAGCTCAGCTCCACACGTCCATGAAGACTCCACGTGAAGGAGCTCAGCTCCACACGTCCATGAAGACTCCACGTGAAGGAGCTCAGCTCCACACGTCCATGAAGACTCCACGTGAAGGAGCTCAGCTCCACACGTCCATGAAGACTCCACATGAAGGAGCTCAGCTCCACACGTCCATGAAGACTCCACATGAAGGAGCTCAGCTCCACACGTCCATGAAGACTCCACATGAAGGAGCTCAGCTCCACACGTCCATGAAGACTCCACATGAAGGAGCTCAGCTCCACACGTCCATGAAGACTCCACGTGAAGGAGCTCAGCTCCACACGTCCATGAAGACTCCACATGAAGGAGCTCAGCTCCACACGTCCATGAAGACTCCACATGAAGGAGCTCAGCTCCACACGTCCATGAAGACTCCACATGAAGGAGCTCAGCTCCACACGTCCATGAAAACTCCACATGAAGGAGCTCAGCTCCACACGTCCATGAAGACTCCACATGAAGGAGCTCAGCTCCACACGTCCATGAAGGCTCCACATGAAGGTGCTCAGCTCCACACGTCCATGAAGACTCCACATGAAGGAGCTCATCTCCACACGTCCATGAAGACTCCACATGAAGGAGCTCATCTCCACACGTCCATGAAGACTCCACATGAAGGAGCTCAGCTCCACACGTCCATGAAGACTCCACATGAAGGAGCTCATCTCCACACGTCCATGAAGGCTCCACATGAAGGAGCTCAGCTCCACACGTCTATGAAGACTCCACATGAAGGAGCTCAGCTCCACACGTCCATGAAGACTCCACATGAAGGAGCTCATCTCCACACGTCCATGAAGACTCCACATGAAGGAGCTCAGCTCCACACGTCCATGAAGACTCCACATGAAGGAGCTCAGCTCCACACGTCCATGAAGACTCCACATGAAGGAGCTCAGCTCCACACGTCCATGAAGACTCCACATTCAGAAGATCCTTTCTTCATTCCTTCTAAAAACAGAACTATTCTGAAAAGAAATGTGTGTGTGTGTGTGTGTGTGTGTGTATATGTGTGTGTGTGTGTGTGTGTGTGTGTGTGTGTGTGTGTGTGTGTGTGTGTGTGTGTGTGTGTGTGTGTGTGTGTGTGTGTGTGTGTGTGTGTGTGTGCTCCAGCAGCAGAGTGACAGACCCTCATGGGGAACACGGTGAGTGACAGAGCAGATTAGCAGACGGACGTCCAACATGTCGCTTCGACCTGCCGTAGCCGACAGGGTGTGGATCCCAAACCCTCCGGTGGTCCCTCAGAGATCAGGTTACAAAACGGTGAGAGCTAACAGTGTGTGTGTGGAGGGGGGTGGGGGGTGGGCGGGTACCAGGTGGGAGGAGCGGGATGCCGGTCATCCTCACACACAGATGGATGTGAGACAGTAAAGTTTATCATGGTTTGGGTTTAATTTGTAGAAACACTTGTAGATCATGTAGAATTTTATCGTAAGGGTGTGTCTTGGTCGTGGGGGTTCCGGAGCCTATCCCGTCTGGTTTCAGGCGAGAAGCAGGATACACCCCAAACAGGGGTGTATGATACGGAACCACACACACAGACTACCATACACACATGCACACACACACACACACACACTCATTCCTAGCAGCCTATCAACCTAACATGTATGTTTTTGGAGGAAACAAGAGAAAACCCACACATACACATGTAGAACATGTAAACTACACACAGACCAGTAATTAAAGCCTCGCCCCACTCCAGCCTCTCCCACTTGAATCCCTGACCTTCCTTCTGCGAGGCCGCCTTGGTAACCACCACGAGCAGCTCAGAGGATTACTGAATGAATGGTGCGTCGTGGTGTGTCTGGGTACCGGAGGTCACTAGGAGATATTTGTTGGTCAGACGGTCGGATGAGTTTCTGGCGTCGCTTATGGAAACGTGGCACTGTAGAACAGTGAATGGGCACTAAGGACCCATTCTCCTCATCAGATGATTCTGACGCCCTTACGTTGGACTTAAACCCAAAAATATAACTGCAATCAATCAATGTGATAAAGACAGAAAACAACGTCAGATCAAATCAAAACGTACGTTCCAATGTGTCCACACGTCTGACTGAAGGCTCCCTGCACGGAGTCTCAGGGTTAATAAGAGACGTTAAAACTTAGACCCTCTGCAGATTTAAAGTTCTTTAAACAGGTTGTCATGGCAACATATTGAGTGGTTCACTCGCAGCAGACTATCAGATCGTACGAGGCTCAGATTGTTGGAGATTTAGTCTCACTGTGAGGATGGAGGTTCTATTTGGAGCCTTCTGAAATCGGGCAGCACGGTGGCCTTACAGTGAGAAGGTCGGGGGTTCAAGTCTCAAAGTGGAGTCAAGGCTTGGAGCACTGGTCTTTCTGTGTGTAGTTTACATGTTCTCCCTGTGTATGTGTGGGGTGTTTCTGGTTTTCTTTAAAAACATACATGTTAGGTTGATTGGCTGCTATGAAACTACACCTAGGAATAAGAGTGTGTGTGGCCCGGCAACAGACAGGTAACCTGTTCGGGGTGTATCCCGCCTCTCACCTGACATCAGCCTGGACAGGGTTCACCACCCCCGCGACCTCGTTAGGAACAAACGGTTCAGAAGACGAAATGAAACCCTCAGAAATTCCACCGTGTGTGTTCAGCGTTAGTTACACAGAAACCAGGCTGACACCGTACGGTAAACCGTGCTGCTGTGTGTGTGTGTGTGTGTGTGTGTGTGTGTGTGTGTGTGTGTGTGTGTGTGTGTGTATCAGTGGGGGAGATGCGGGGGATGCAGATTGAGACGTGCTCTCATGGCTCGCTGGCTTGATGTCTCCATCATGGACAGCAAAGGAGACTCTGACGCTCTGAGCCAGATGTTCACACCGCTGGGGGATTATTACCCCCCACGCACCCACCACGCCTGCTGCTGCATGCGCTGGAAACACTCACACACACACACACACACAACAACCAACAGCCTGATCCTAATAAAATCCATTTAAAGCTTCATAAACACGAGGGAGGGAGCATCATCATGAGGAAACATCTCTGAGTTCATCTGGTAATCAGTTTCTTTAATTATCTGTTTTTCTCTTTTATCCGTTTATCTATCTGTCCATGAACGCCACCCCGACGCCTCCCCGCTCTACCCTTATACCCCCAACCACACACACACACACACACACACACACACTCCTAAAATCAGCCAAAAACAATCTAATGTAACCGTTTAAAATCTCTTTGATTCTCTTTAATCTAGTTTATATAATATTTACAAAAATAAATATAATTTAAGCACATGGTTGCACGGTGGCTTCACAGCAAGCAGGTCAGGGGTTCAAGTTCCAGAGTGAGGGTGACGCTTGGAACACTGTTCTTTCTGTGTGGAGTTTGCATGTTCTCCTCGTGTCTGCGTGGGGTTTCCTCCAGGTACTCCGGTTTCATCCCACCCTCCAAAAACATGCATGCTAGGTTGATTGGCCGGTGCCAAAATTGCCCCTAGGAATGAGTGTGTGGATGGTTGTGTGTGTGTGGCCTGCGACAGACTGGCGACCTGTTCAGAGTGTACCCTGCCCCTCGTCTTGAATCAGCCTGCAGATGGTTGAGAAACTGACTGACTGATCTCTAACGATGCTCTGATCTCTGAGCTCATTTTAAAAAGCAGCACTGTCTCAGAGGCGTGCCCGGATGAGGGCCTGGTGTGTGTTGGTCCAGGGTGGCACACACTAAGTGGCCTGAGGTGAGAGAGGGGGTACGAGGGACGAGTGTGGGAAGAAGTTGTTTGTTAAACGATTAAAATCATTTGATGGTTTTATGAGGTTGGAAATGTTTGTTTTATAGTTTCATCTTTTGACCAATCAGCTGTTTGTGTAAATAATGGGTGTGGCCAAGAGCCAATCAGGCCTGGGGTAGAGGGAAGAACAGGATGCCACCTCAATAAATATTTAAACAATTTACATTTTAATCAAGCCTCTAGTCCCATTTTAAGTGCCACACCTCAGTACCCGCCGTCTTATCGACGGACAGTGAGGAGTCACAAACCGTACACATGGATTAAATAAACAAAGTGAAAATTTGTCTTCTTTTGGGGGTTTTCTGGCCCCTCACCTAGATTCTTTTTGCTTTGGGTGACCCCACCAGGAGCATTAAGTATCCGCCCATCAGGAGCATTGGTTCATCGTGGTGGAGAAAGAGGAGCTCTGCCATCCAAAAGGAGCTCGAAAGTACAGCCGCTGCTCCTCCGGGTCAAGAGAAGCCAGTTGAGGTGGTTCGGGCATCTGGTTAGGATGCCTCCCTCAGTGGCAAGGTGTTCCCTGCCACTGAGCGGAGACTCAGAGGCAGACCCTGCTGCTCAGAGATGCCAAGTTTTTGGCTTCACAAAGAGGGAGATTTTAGGGTGGGGTCAAAAGGAGGAGGGGCTATGACATGTTCTGATGTCACATCCGCCAATGGACAACACCCGCCATGACAGTTGGCGTAAAACAAACCGTTTAAAACATGAGAAAGCAGCTGGTAAATTGTGCGTCTTCCGTGTGTTACCACCTAGTGTCATGTATCAGTATGAAGAGGAATTACCACCAGGAATACACCCCTGTACCAGGACCAGGAATACACCCCTGTACCAGGACCAGGAATACACCCCTGTACCAGGACCACGAATACACCCCTGTACCAGGACCAGGAATACACCCCTGTACCAGGACCAGGAATATACCCCTGTACCAGGACCAGGAATACACCCCTGTACTGTTCGGTCAGGCTTTGTTTTGAGGCTCACGCCATCAAGCTGTCACACGACCAAAGTTCCCTGATGTCAGACTTCTTCCACACGTTCACCAAAAACAATACTGACAATAGAACATGCAGATCGCTACTAGTGGCTTTCTGATGCACAGCTGCAGCAGCAGGAGATGCCATGTGCTTAGCCTCATTATACCCAATCATGTTCATGGAATATACTAGAGTTTTCATCATGAGGGAGTTTTATTAGCCATGGAGGGTGAGCGTGAGATAGGTCCTCTTCGCGGGCGTCTCCTGACCGATGCAAGGGACTTGGCATGTCTGCCTGATGGAGAGACTACGTCTCACAGCTGGATAGGGAAAACCTCGGGATCCTTCCGGGTGAGCTGGAGGATGCAGCCGGGTAACTGCATCCTCTCAGCCTTCACATCTGAGGCTGTTGCCCCCGACGACCGGCCCGAAAAAGCAGAAGACAACGGAACAGATCGGTATTGATTCCATGCAGATAAAAGATTAATAAAAACCAGGATGAAGGTTTCTTTAAGTTCGGGTCTTTGGGAGAGATTTTAATTTTATTTCTCTGAACGTTCAGATGAAACCATCAAAGTGTGTGATGATCTGGTTTGGTTTGGGCCTGGGTCAGACTGGCCGGGTCTGTGGATCAGCATTCCTGTAGGGTGGGGGTCTGTAGGAGGAAATGAAAAGCCAGCGCTGCTCACTCATCTAAGAAACATTAAATGTTGGCTTTGTTTACCCGCATGTGGGGTCCCAGCGGACGCGTGTGTGTGTGCGCCCTGCAGCATTTCTCACTATGAAATGAAATTTTATGGCATGCGAGATTAGCCGACACTAATGCAAGGTCGTACCGGTCCAATCAATACGCAACGCAGGCTGGTGTGTTAACATTTAGAAAATAAAGCAGAGACGGAGCTTTTTCAAGGAGTCTGAACTTCATTATTCTCATTGTGTGTGTGTGTGTGTGTGTGTGTGTGTGTGTGTGTGTGTGTGTGTGTGTGTGTGTGTGTGTGTGTGTGTGTGATAATAACAATTCAAACCTTTATTTAGTCCCTCAACAGGGAACTTGCCATGCTGCATTGCACCGCAGCAGGCAGCCATGACAGCTGCAATGGTAGGAGGAAGTAGAGGGTTAGATGTCCGCTCCAGGGACACCGAGGCAGCTCAGTGGGATTCTAACCGGCTTCTCCTGGTCCAAGACTCTACCACTGAGCCAACGCCTCCCCCTAAACCGCCGCCCACTTCAGCTTCTGTCCAGACGTCTCTTCTTTTTCCCACATCTTCTGATTGCTTAGAGGTAAAGTCCACACCAGGGGCAGATCCAGAGGTTGGGGGGGCGCACGCCCTCCCCTCGCCCCCTTTTGGTTAAAAAAAAAAGAAAAAAAAAGAAAGTAAAGGGGACTAGTCAAGCTATCCCCTTAAAGGGCCAACGGGCACCAAAACGCAGGAAAATTAGTCCTATTTTTCAGAATGTGGCGATGATGGTGAGGGGGGTGAATGTCCCCAGGCCCCCCCTTACAGGTTTTGTCAATGACCTCACGCCCCCCTTTCAGAAAATCCTGGATCCGCCCCTGCACACCCTCCCACATCCTGATCCCTCTGTTTGTGTAGAAACCATCGAAGACGTGGATCCTGTTTTTACCAGACTCTGTAAACGAGGCCTGCGGTTCACCAGCTGCAGCGAGTGTTGATGACCTACTTCAGCTGTTTGTTTTTCCTCCATACTGGTTGGCTCCCAGTAGGGTTTCCACTAACATGGTGGACACGTTGGTTGTGAAAGCGCACACACACGGTGTATGTGGAGGAAGCAGACGTCTCTGGAATCAGGTGGAGAGATGAGCTGGTCTGTTTTTAGCAGCCAGCGTCGTGGGACACGCTGGATCAAAGCTCTACTTCCTGTCCTCAGACAGGTGAGCTGCTAACGGAGTCACCTCAGCAGCCTGCCGGTGGAGGAACGGAGGAGTGGAGGAACGGAGGGAGAGAGACGCTCACACATGGCTGACCCCGCCTGCTGGGGGCGTCATCCTGCACATCAGATCACTGGCATCATTTATAAAGCTTGTTTACATTAAAATCCTTTCTCATGCCGACTTCCAGACGAACGTATGGATCCATGCCAGTTGTGGAGGGCGTGGATGTTGGCATAATCCTCTAACCTGCAAGAAAAGACATCTGAGACTGTTCAGCCTGCGTGAGCCTGGACAGATAAACATGGGTTCCACTAAACTGGACCAGTTTTACAGCGCAGACATGGAACCTGTCCAGCCCGTGAATATTTTTTTCCAATTTGTTCATCATCGAATTCAGTTCCTGATTGGCTGTGGGGAACACGCCCACTTAAATTCCTTGACGCCCACTTCGGCTTGCCAGAAGAACAATGGCGGCCATCCTTCCTGATGCAATGAGAACATTCCCTCGACCTGCGACTCAATATATTGTAATACAAACATGCGGAATGTTTTCTAGTTTTAAATGTTCTCATTGCATCAAGAAGGATGGTCGCCACGGTTCTGGCAGAACGAAGTGGGCGTCGAGAGATTTAAGTGGGCATATTCCCTACAGCCAATCAGGAACTGAATAGATTCTGCAATGGATGAACGGATTGGGAAAAACATGTTCGCGTCCTGCCCTGTCTGCTTTGTGGTGGTCTGGTTTCTGGCCCTTCAGGACAGAAACTCTCTGGAGCAGGTGGTGAAATGAGCGAGTAAACTGGTGGGTCCATATCGACTGACCCCACTCACCCTCTGAGCTGGGAATTTGAGGTTCATCGTACAGGATGGCGTTGGGTGGCACCTTGAATTAAAACCAAATGATACAAATTTACCAATCCTCTCGATTTACAAATCAATCTGCGTTCCTACCCTCACCATGGTAACCAGGATCTATGTTCCTACCCTCACCGTGGTAACCAGGATCTACGTTCCTACCCTCACCATGGTAACCAGGATCTACGTTCCTACCCTCACCATGGTAACCAGGATCTATGTTCCTACCCTCACCATGGTAACCAGGATCTACGTTCCTACCCTCACCATGGTAACCAGGATCTACGTTCCTACCCTCACCATGGTAACCAGGATCTACGTTCCTACCCTCACCATGGTAACCAGGTAAGGGTAGGACTCCTCCTCCAGGTCAAGAGGAGCCAGATGGGGTGGTTCGAGCATCTGGTCAGGACGCCCCCCGAGCACCTCGCTGGTGAGGTGTTACGGGCACATCCCACCGGGAGGAGACCAAGCGACAGACTATGCATCGTCTGGGTTCCTCCACATAGTCTCTCCAGCGGATCCGGGGAACGACTTGGGATCTTTCCGGGTGAGCTGGAGGATGCAGCCGGGGTGAGAGAAGCCTGGGCTTCCTGCGACCCGGCCCTGGATAAGTGGAAGACGACGGAACGAAACGATACGGAGAGAGTTTTGTTCCTGCTGGCACCCGGTGCTTGAACAGACGTAATAGATCTTAACTCGTCTCGTTATTATTTTATTATTTTTACTGCTTGTTGTTGTTTTTATTATTTTATTATCGGTTGAATGTTTGAATGTATCGGTGTGAATCGTCTGTGTGAATCGTCTGTAGTGTCACCTACATGGTACCACCTTGGAACTTCTTAACACCTAACAGGGGCGGATCCAGGGAGGGTGTGGAGGAGCGCACTCCCCCCCCCTCCCTTTTTGGTCTGAAAAACAAAAAAAGAAAGGAAAGGGGACTAGTCAAGCTATCTCCTTACAGGGCCGATGCCCCGCCCCCTTAGAAAATCCTGGCTCCGCCCCTGCGTACTCCGTTAGGACCTGGTAACGATGATCCATCCTTCATCCTGTTTTTTGATGCTTCATTAACCACCCTGTAAAAACATTCTTCTTCTGGATCACTTATCCATACTGGCATCGTGGAGGGTGCCAGATTCTATTCTGGCTGATTTCAGACGAGAGGCAGGATACACCCCAAACAGGTTGCCAGTCTGTAGCGGGGCCACACACACACACACACACACACACTCATTCCCGGCAGCCAATCAACCTAACCTGTATGTTTTTGGAGGAAACCAGAGAAAAATCACACATACACAGGAGAACATGCAAACTCTACACAGAAAAGAGAGTGTACCAAGCTCTGCCCCCACTTCAGTCCTTAAACCCTGACCTTCTTGCTGTGTGGCCTGGTTCAGTAATATTCCTCCTCTCTTTAAACCAGTGTGTTTGTGTTTCTCTGGGTTCCCTCTTACTGGTGCCATCCAAACCAAGCTGGCAGGACAGGAGAAGATAAGCTGGTTGAAACAAAAGGAAGACATTAGCTCCTGAAGGTTTGGAAGACGAGCTATTCATCATTTAGGCGGTCGTTACTTTTAATGACTCTGTTATCATTCATTTTAGATCTTCCCACCTTCCTCTGACACCGATAGTATTTCTTTTATGTAGGACACAGGATTTATGTCTGCTCTCAGCCTCTCCCTGCCTGGGACCTGTCAGCCTGATGGTTCCTCTGGAGGAGCTGAACACGTTACACACACACACACACACACACACATACACACACACACACACACACACACACACACACACATACACACACACACACGTCTGTGTAAAAATCAGGAAGAACGTCTGAAACAATCAGACGTGTTTCTAAATGAATCTAAAAAAGTTCTGTTGCAGTGAAAACAGAACTCTGTGTGTGTGTGTGTGTGTGTGTGTGTGTGTGTGTGTGTGTGTGTGTGTGTGTGTGTGTGTGTGTGTGTGTGTGTGTGTGTGTGTGTGTGTGTGTACTGGTCTCACTCTTCCATCACTGAGCATCAACTTTCTGAATTTCTGAACCACCATATGTGGATCTGGCAGCAAACTGTGCAGGTGAAAGAATGTGTGAGTGGTATCAATAAACACATGCACTGTGCGCGCACACACACACACATGCACTCACACACACTCACACACACACACAGAGTCTCTCGAGCAGAAATGACCTGACAGATTTCGCACAGCGAGATGCTTCACTACCTTCGGGTGGCGGTATCAGGATGTCCACTCAGCGCCAGCTTCCTCACACAATCTGCTCCTAAAAAGACCCGCACAGTGTGTGTGTGTGTGTGTGTGTGTGTGTGTGTGTGTGTGTGTGTGTGTGTGTGTGTGTGTGTGTGTGTGTGTGTTCCTCCACTGCAGTCCAGTTTTTTTTCTTCCATCTCAGAGAGTTTCACACACAATAATCACATCAGAGAACCAGGACGTCTGTGTCCTTAGAACCTCCTGCTCAGGGAGGAAAAGTCCCACTGGTGACCCAGAGATTCAGTCCTGGATGAACAGACCGGACTGGGATGACAGATTAGATCATCATCCTGTGTGTGTAGGACGCAGCAGATGGAATTCATCCAGACCGGAAGGATGAGTCTGGCTGAATCAAAACGAGAGGAGGTTTAAGGTCAGGACAGGATGAAGGCCTCGCTCGCCCGGAGAGGGGGATGCGGTGAGAAACCGTACAAACTATGCAACTGATGCAGCTTCCTAATTATTGTAGATGCCCCACCGATCCGTCTGTCGATTCCCATTCCGGCCACTTCACCCTCTGCAGCAAATCGGTCCAGTGAGAGCTGGAGAGCCAACAAAACCACATCATCTGTAAAAAACAGAGATCCGATCCAAATACAACCAAATCCCTCCAACACATTGGCAGCTACGAGAAATTCTGTCCATTCTTCTCCTTCTATTATTCCCCTCCAGGGGGCGCCACATCAAATCAGTTTCTTCCATCTAACCCTATCTCCTGCATCCTCTTCAGTCACACCAACTATCTTCATGTCTTCCTTCACTGTATCCATGAACCTCCTCTTTGGTCTTCCTCTAGTCCTCTTTCCTGGTGGTTCCAAACCCAGCATCCTTCTTCTGATGTACTCTCTCTCTCTCTCCTCTGCACATGTCCAAAGTCTCTAGACCAATCAGCATGGCCGGTCTCACCACGGTTTTGTACACTTTTCCTTTCATTTTATCTGAAACTCTTCTGTCACACATCACACCTGATACTTTCCTCCACCCGTTCCAGCCTGCCTGCACACGCTTCTTCACCTCTTTTCCACACTCTCCATTGCTCTGGACTGTTGATCCTAGATACTTAAAATCTTCCACCTTCTTTACCTCTTCTCCCTGTAACCTCACTTTTCATTTGGATCCCTCTCATTCACACACATGTACTCTGTTTTACTCTGACTAATCTTCAAACCTCCACCTCTCCAGCTTTTCCTCCTCCTCTTTACTCCTCTCACTACAGATCACTTTGTCATCTGCAAACATCATTGTCTGCTCCTAGAAATTCTGTCCAGAAACGATCAGAACAGATCTTTCAGCTGGTATTTTAACGGATGAGGGACGGGGAGGTGCGACCTCAGGCCTGTCAGATCAAACATGGTGCTTCTGGGTTTCGTTCTTAGAAGACCGCCCCTCCCCCTCACTCCCTACATCCCATAGTTAAGGAGTGAGCTTCCATGAGAATCCATCATGTGCATGGATGGCCGTTACCGCGGTAATTAAACAGGCTGCCAGATGTGGTGAAACATCATGCGGATCCCACGCTGCACATGATGCAGTGCAGAAGCCCGAAGATGCAAATATAATTTGTCTAATTTGGTCTACCTGCACGCCGTACTGTGAAAATACCAATTATCTGAAATAAACTGATCACCGCTTCCTCGTAAAGTGGCAGTAAAATAATTACTGGCGAGCCCTCTCAGAGATGCTACTGTACCACCATTAGGAATAATCTGTCCAATTAAAGGTTGTGTAATTAATTAAGTGCAGATTCTGTGAAGAAAAGAGGAGAGAATATTTATCAAGCTGCTGAAAGATGACCTCCGCTGTCTCAAAGACTAATATGTTGAAACAAAAGATGAAAATTGATGACAACATTGTTTAGAACAAAATGCTCACAAAGCAACTGTGATGCATCTCGTGTGTGACTCCGCCTCCTGTACCCACCACCCACTCCCCATGGAGGACTGTTCCGTTATGAGTCACAGATGTACGTACGTCTCTTCGTCCAGACGCAGACTACTTTCACATCAGAATAAACGTTGGCATTTTCCTCCAGCAACTAGGCTAGGGATTGGAGGCTTCACCTTACGATTGCAGCGGGGGTAAACATTCTACCCAATCAGAGAACAGAGATGACAGAGTCCGTCCTCCATGTTTGTAGTTCTTTAGATCCTGGTTACCATGGTGAGGGTAGGAACGTAGATCCTGGTTACCATGGTGAGGGTAGGAACATAGATCCTGGTTACCATGGTTAGGGTAGGAACGTAGATCCTGGTTACCATGGTGAGGGTAGGAACGTAGATCTGGTTACCATGGTGAGGGTAGGAACATAGATCCTGGTTACCATGGTTAGGGTAGGAACGAAGATCCTGCTTACCATGGTGAGGGTAGGAACGTAGATCTGGTTACCATGGTGAGGGTAGGAACCTAGATCCTGGTTACCATGGTGAGGGTAGGAACGTAGATCCTGGTTACCATGGTAAGGGTAGGAACGTAGATCCTAGTTACCATGGTAAGGGTAGGAACGTAGATCCTAGTTACCACGGTGAGGGTAGGAATGTAGATCCTGGTTACCATGGTAAGGGTAGGAACATAGATCCTAGTTACCATGGTAAGGGTAGGAACATAGATCCTGGTTACCATGGTGAGAGTAGGAACGTAGATCCTGGTTACCATTGTGAGGGTAGGACACATAGATCCTGGTTACCATGGTAAGGATAGGAACGTAGATCCTGGTTACCATTGTGAGGGTAGGACACATAGATCCTGGTTACCATGGTTAGGGTAGGAACGTAGATCCTGGTTACCATGGTGAGGGTAGGAACGTAGATCTGGTTACCATGGTGAGGGTAGGAACATAGATCCTGGTTACCATGGTTAGGGTAGGAACGAAGATCCTGGTTACCATGGTGAGGGTAGGAACGTAGATCTGGTTACCATGGTGAGGGTAGGAACCTAGATCCTGGTTACCATGGTGAGGGTAGGAACGTAGATCCTGGTTACCATGGTAAGGGTAGGAACGTAGATCCTAGTTACCATGGTAAGGGTAGGAACGTAGATCCTAGTTACCACGGTGAGGGTAGGAACGTAGATCCTGGTTACCATGGTAAGGGTAGGAACATAGATCCTAGTTACCATGGTAAGGGTAGGAACATAGATCCTGGTTACCATGGTAAGGGTAGGATCGTAGATCCTAGTTACCACGGTGAGGGTAGGAACGTAGATCCTGGTTACCATGGTGAGGGTAGGAACGTAGATCCTGGTTACCATGGTGAGGGTAGGACACATAGATCCTGGTTACCATGGTGAGGGTAGGAACGTAGATCCTGGTTACCATTGTGAGGGTAGGAACGTAGATCCTGGTTACCATTGTGAGGGTAGGACACATAGATCCTGGTTACCATGGTAAGGATAGGAACGTAGATCCTGGTTACCATGGTGAGAGTAGGAACGTAGATCCTGGTTACCATGGTGAGGGTAGGAACGTAGATCCCGGTTACCATGGTGAGGGTAGGAACGTAGATCCTGGTTACCATGGTGAGGGTAGGAACGTAGATCCTGGTTACCATGGTGAGGGTAGGAATATAGATCCTGGTTACCATGGTGAGGGTAGGAACGTAGATCCTGGTTACCATGGTGAGGATAGGAACGTAGATCCTGGTTACCATGGTGAGGGTAGGAACGTAGATCCCGGTTACCATGGTGAGGGTAAGAACGTAGATCCTGGTTACCATGGTGAGGGTAGGAACGTAGATCCTGGTTACCATGGTGAGGGTAGGAACGTAGATCCTGGTTACCATGGTGAGGGTAGGAACGTAGATCCTGGTTACCATGGTGAGGGTAGGAACGTAGATCCTGGTTACCATGGTGAGGGTAGGAACGTAGATCCTGGTTACCATGGTGAGGGTAGGAACGTAGATTGACTTGTAAATCGTGAGCTTTGCTTTTCGGCTCAGCTCTTTCTTCCCCACAATGGACCGATGCAGCGTCCTGATTATTGCAGACGCTGCACCAATCCGTGTGTCGATCTCCCGCTCTATCCTTCCCTACTATGAACAAGACCCTGAGATACTTAAACCCTCCACTTGGAGACCAATCCAAACATTGACAGTCTGTGAGGGGCACGATGTTCCGCTTCGACACATTACCGAACCTTCTCCGTGTTTTGTTCAAACGTTACTTTTATCTGGATTTTTTTTGTATAAAACGGTGACTTTTTGAATTTTGTTGATGTTGTTTTTTGATTATTTTTCAGTTAAATAAAAGTATAAATGTTTTAAAGACTCCCCCTCACACCCCGTCCCCCCTGTCTCATGCCCTCCTCTCTTATTGCTTGGTACAGCAGAGCAGCTACTGATCCCTTCCAAAGCACAAACTAAAAATCTATCCCGTTGTCATCCTCTGTGCCGTGCCATCTATCATCGGGGTGCTTGGCAGCAGAGAGGGGGTGCGGAACAGGAGGCAGAGTCAAGGACTTTCACGCGCAACAAAAAACTTGTCACAATTATTTATGGCTGTGGCTGGGACATAATAGGACGCATCAAGCTGCTGTTTTCCCTCTGATGAGCCCCCACATCTCGCCCGTCCAACTGGGTCACACCGTCTCCAGCACAACTCAGGGAGTGACAGTGACAAATACCGGAGCCCCCACGGGGAGCCGGACGGCCCTTACATGACTGATCGCGCCAATAATCACGCCGAGTCGTCACATTGGGGGGGCAGGCATGTAAGAGGAGGAGGGGGGGTAACGGGTCCGGGAGAATCATTTTTTATTTCCTGATCATCCATCTCACACTTCCTCACCGCTGCCGCTAAATGACTGTCAGTGTGGAGCGGAGATGTTCTGCTGTAATTGGGGGGAGGTCACCGCCCCCCCACCTTTCTACCTGACCTCTCCTAAAGTCCCCCCGCCCAGAAAATTGGACAGAACTCAGATTAAATCACTTCTCCTGCTATCCGGCCCTTCACCTCATCACAGCGGCTCAGAGGAGAGGAAATACTTCTTAGAGACGGAGGGAGGGATGGATGGATGGACGGATGAATGGATGGATGGATGGATGGATGGACGGGTGGGTGGATGGAGAGATGGTGGGATAGAGGGATGGATGGATGAGTGGAGGGATTAGTGGATGGATGAGTGGGTGGGTGGGTTAACGGATGGACGGATAAACGGATGGGTGGATGGATGAATGGGTGGGTGATGGAGAGATGGCAGGATAGAGGGGTGGATGGATAGATCTCCATCTATGGATGAATGAGTGAATTGTATTGATGGATGGATGGATAAAAAGATGGCTGGGTGGATGAGTAGATGGGTGGGTGGGAGGATGGAGGAATGGATGGATGAGTGGGTGGGAGGGTGAATGGATAGGTGAGTGGGCTGGATGGATGGAAAGACGGATGGGTGAATGTGTGGATGGACGGATGAATGAAAAGACGGATGGATGAGTGGATGGGTGAATGGAAAGATGGAGGTATGGACGAGTGGGCGGACGAACGGATGGATGGGTGGGTGGAATGAGAGATGGTGGGATGAAGGGATGGATGGATGGACAGATGGATGAATGAGTGGATGGCTGAATGGATAAAAAGATGGATGTCTTTTTATCTCATTTTTTCCACCACTAGTTGGTACCGTATGGTTGGCATCGTGTGGCAGCCTGCTGCGGTGCAGCTCAGTAAGAAAGGAATTCCTCTCATCCTTGGACCTGGAGAAGCCGGTTCAATTCCAACTGAGCCTTCTCGGTGTCCCTGAAGCAGACGCCTTACCCTCTCGCTGCTCCCACCGTTGGCATTGTTGTGGCTGCCTGCTGCGGTGCAATGCAGCACAGGAATTTGAGGTATCAGTAGAGGACGGCTTAAAAAAAACGTTTGTCGCCAACTCAGAATTAAAAGCAGGAAGTTCTTCTGAGGGCGGCAGGGTGGCTTCACAGCAAGAAGGATGGGGTTTGAGTCACGGGTGGAACGAGCCTTTAACACTTATCTTTCTGTGTGTAGTTTACATGTTCTCCCTGTGTGTGTGTGGGTTTACTCTGGTTTCCTAAAACATGCATATTAGGTTGATTGTCGCCTATGAAATTACTCCAGTGTCATGGTTCCCTCCTGGTCAAGGTTCCCTCCTGGTCATGGTTCCCTCCTGGTCATGGTTCCCTCGCCCATCACCAGGAGGAACCTGCGGCCTTCCCTCATTTGCCTGATTTTACACACCTGAAGATCTTTGGCTGCTGCTTTTATATAGGTAGCCTGTCTTCCCTTCAGGTGTCGGGTCATTAGATTCCATCCCAGCCAGGTCTTTCAGGGATCCCGGCCAGGTCTTCCTGGCTGCCTGACCATGATAAACATTTAGAACAATAACTGTAACAATAATGTGTTCTTTTTTCACAGCGTTACTGGACTCCTTCATTAAATAAACCATGTTTATTGGGTCCTCCTCCTTCCACCTACACCTCACGTAATTACACCTAGGAATGAGTGTGTGTGTGTGTGTGTGTGTGTGTGTGTGTGTGTGTGTGGCCGTCAACAGACTTGCCATTCGGAGTGTACCCTGCCTCGGTACAGTCTCCAGCACCCACACAGTAAGGAATTATTAGTCTTTATAAAACATGCTCTTTAAGTTTTTGATGAAACCGTAAATAAAATTTGTTTGTAAATAAGTTTGTTGTCAATTGGTTTTGTTTTTTCTCTGTTTTTAAAAGACTCTGTAAGACGGCTTGTGATTGGACGACAAGAAGATTCACCTCTACCTCTTCAGAGTCACCGAAAGGAGACGTTTAGTAGTTGGTGTTAAATAAAATAAACTGATGAAAAGATGGATGGAGGGAGGATGGATGGATGGAAGGACGGACGGGTAGATGGATGGATGGATGGATGAGTGGATGGAGAGAGGTCAGATAAAAGTCTGGTGGAGGTGTGCTGACCACGGTTTTTAGAATCAAAGAAGAAGTGTTTCTGTGGGATCGATATGCTAACAGGAACTAAAGTGGAGACAGAGATGGATGGATGTGCAGCGTGCGTGAAATGTCACGCTGCCGGGTGTCACCTCGGCCGGCCGGGGGGGCTGACACGGCGCCGCTGGGAATGGCAAAATGAACACAATTAGAAAAGTGGAGGAGTTGCAATCTGTGGAGAAAAGTCAATGTGAGGTTCCGTGTGGTTAGCGGGCCGAGGAGGCAGGTCACTTCGTTCTTCATCACAGAGACGTTTAAACCTGATCCATCAACAGTCTGACCTCACAGCATCACACTCATCCTCTAACCAATCACTGCTTTCTGCTCAGGTCTGGACAGGACGGGTGTGACGTGACGCTAACAGGACCAGATGAAAAATTAATCTCTTGGCTAAACTAATCGGCATGGCAACCGCATCATCCTCCTGGAAAAAACCCTCTTAACGTGTCTTTATTCCGGATTTAAATCATAAGTTTCAGGAATGGTTGCTCTGGTTACCACGGTGAGGGTAGGAACATAGATCCTGGTTATCATGGTGAGGGTAGGAACATAGATCCTGGTTACCATGGTGAGGGTAGGAACATAGATCCTGGTTACCACGGTGAGGGTAGGAACGTAGATCCTGGTTACCATGGTGAGGGTAGGAACATAGATCCTGGTTACCATGGTGAGGGTAGGAACATAGATCCTGGTTATCATGGTGAAGGTAGGAACATAGATCCTGGTTACCATGGTGAGGGTAGGAACATAGATCCTGGTTATCATGGTGAGGGTAGGAACATAGATCCTGGTTACCATGGTGATGATAGGAACATAGATCATGGTTACCATGGTGAGGGTAGGAACTAGATCCTGGTTACCATGGTGAGGGTAGGAACATAGATCATGGTTACCATGGTGAGGGTAGGAACTAGATCCTGGTTACCATGGTGAGGGTAGGAACGTAGATCATGTTACCATGGTGAGGGTAGGAACATAGATCCAGGTTACCATGGTGAGGGTAGGAACGTAGATCCTGGTTACCATGGTGAGGGTAGGAACATAGATCCTGGTTACCATGGTGAGGGTAGGAACGTAGATCCTGGTTACCATGGTGAGGGTAGGAACGTAGATCCTGGTTACCATGGTGATGGTAGGAACGTAGATCCTGGTTACCATGGTGAAGGTAGGAACGTAGATCCTGGTTACCATGGTGAGGGTAGGAACATAGATCCTGGTTACCATGGTGAGGGTAGGAACATAGATCCTGGTTACCATGGTGAGGGTAGGAACATAGGTCCTGGTTACCATGGTGAGGATAGGAACATAGATCCTGGTTACCATGGTGAGGGTAGGAACATAGATCCTGGTTACCATGGTGAGGGTAGGAACGTAGATCATGTTACCATGGTGAGGGTAGGAACGTAGATCCTGGTTACCATGGTGAGGGTAGGAACGTAGATCCTGGTTACCATGGTGAGGGTAGGAACGTAGATCCTGGTTACCATGGTGATGGTAGGAACGTAGATCCTGGTTACCATGGTGAGGGTAGGAACATAGATCCTGGTTACCATGGTGAGGGTAGGAACGTAGATCATGTTACCATGGTGAGGGTAGGAACGTAGATCCTGGTTACCATGGTGAGGGTAGGAACGTAGATCCTGGTTACCATGGTGAGGGTAGGAACATAGATCCTGGTTACCATGGTGAGGGTAGGAACGTAGATCCTGGTTACCATGGTGAGGGTAGGAACGTAGATCCTGGTTACCATGGTGATGGTAGGAACGTAGATCGACTGGTAAATCCAAAGCTTTGCTTTTCGGCTCAGCATTTTCTTCACCACAACGGATCGATGCAGCATCCTGATTATTGCTGACGCTGCACCGACCCGTCTGTTGATCTCCTGCTCCATCCTTCGTCCTCTGTAAACAACACCCTGGGATACTTGACCCCCTCCACTTGGGGCAGGACCCTCCCTCTGACCTCCAGGGGGCACTCCACCGTTTTCATGGTCTTAGAGAAACTGTTTTTAAAAATACTGCGACATGGAATTCTGACCGGGCACAGTCTCCAGATCCCTCTGGACCCTCTGGACGTGTGGGGACCCATCCCTTGCCTCTTGGACCTGTCCAACCACCTCCAGGACCACCTTCCAGAAGGTCCATTCAGCAGGTATTTCTGCTGAGATGTTTTGCTTGCTTCTGATTGGCTGTCGGTTCTCACTACCACAAAGAAAAGGCTCATTTAGATATTTGGGGTAAAGTTTTCAGCAGTAAATTATGCAGAGTTATGTCAGAGGAAAAGTCAGAGCGCGAGCAGCAAATGATCATTTATTACCCGACACTATTTTTAAAAAAGGACTGGCAGGCTCAGTTTGTCAAGGCTAACCAGGGAATAGCTGCTCGCGCTGCTATAACTCATCTCACTGACCTTTTGAGCAGGAATTAGGGCACTTTCCTCCAGCTCAGGTGCTTGTTGGAGTCCATTAGCATTTTTAAAAAACACTGCTTTGGTAGGGAGGCGGGAACTTCGCCGCTGCGGCTCAATGATGAACAACCAGCCTGGTTTTCTAACTCCGTTAGCAAAGTTTTCATGAGCTCATATTTCCATCATTACTCCTCCTTCAGGGAAATCACACGTCCTGCTGAATACGGGCCAAATGAAACGTGTGACTGCTGAGAGACGAACAACACATCCTCCATTTTTGAGTCTCTAAATAATTCATTGGGAAGTAAAAAGAGAGCAAACAGCCCGAGACGTGCGCCAGACGCACGGTTAATCCCACGAAATGAAATACAACTTTATTTCGCAGCTTAAATTGAAGCAATACTCTGATATTAAAGTGTGAAAAAAAAACAAACACAGCAACAAATTACAAAATACCGGCGGGAATAACGACGGTATTAAAACATGGCTGCTTTTCATCTCAGTCTGCAGCTCAGTGACGTCGATGAGGGTCGTAAACCGTACCACTCCGTCCATGAGCAGGTTTCACCCCTCTCTGATGCCGCGTGCCCGTTCTAACGATTACTAATCAAACTTAAAACAAGACGTTTAACTTTATTACATTACCTTGAAGGGCGGCACGGTGAGGCGGTGGGTAGCACCGGGGCCTCACAGCAAGAAGGTCAGGGTTTGACTCCCAGGGGGGGACGAGGCTTGGAACACTGTTCTTTCTGTGTGTAGTTTGCATGTTCTCCCTGTGTATGTGTGGATTTCCTCCAAAAACATACATGTTAGGTTGTTTGGCTGCTATGAAATTACCTTAGGAATGAATGTGTGTGTGTGTGTGTGTGTGTGTGTGTGTGTGTGTGTGTGTGTGTGTGTGTGTGTGTGTGTGTGGTCCCGTATCAGACTGGCGACCTGTTTGGATCCTACCTATCCACCAGGATAGGCTCCGGTGCCCCCTGCAATCCCGTTAGAAATAAGCGGTTCAGAAGATGAAACGTTAGTTTTAAATTGTTTTCTTTCATTCTGACTCGAAGCGTTTGTTTTTCCACTTTAATGGAGGTCAGACGACCCTCAGGTTCACTTATCTCTGCTCCACCATCTCCAACCAGCTCTCCCTGGACATCGAGCTTACCCTCCTGTACCCTACTGTACGGGAGTGATCACGAGTCGGAGACTTAGACCGCTACAGGTGGTTGACTTAGCGGGCAAAGGAGAACAGAGATCCAGCACGGGGCCACAAAGACCTGGAAACATCAGAGGAGTCAGTCTGCCACTACTCCCCCCATGACTCATACCACCTATCACATGTGCAGTAAGTGTTTTAGGAGCTGCAGCTCCTGCATCAGCTTATTCAGCTCCAGCCAACGCTGCACACACAGATACAGTAAGTCTGGCTTCTTTTGACCCGGAGGAGCAACGGTTCTACTCTAAGCTCCTCCCCAAGAAACACGGAACGTTTAACTGACCTTCTCATTGGGTTCTGTACACCAATGAGAAGTGCACAGAACGTAACAACCAGTGTTCCCTGTCATTTTTTTATGTGTCTGATCAAATACACAAGTTTCCTGAGCGGAAGGGGGCGGAGCAAAAACGTTTACTCTTTTGTGACGTCACCAGCAGTGACGAGCCAAACACCGAAGCAGCGCTTTGAAGACATTTGTTTCATAAAGAAAGAAGAAAGAGATCCGGAGCTCTGACTCATTTTAACATCTTTAGATTAAACTGAGTTTTATTTTGCGCTGCAGAGGTTTTCTTGTGCGCTGTTGATCTGCGAGCAGTGCGCAGCTTCGAGGAAACATTGGTTACAATTGGTTAAACGTTCCGGGAATGTTTGGAGCCCAACGTTGGGGGAAACCTTCAGAGAACATTGTTACCGTTTGTGGGGCTCAAAATCACGCGCATGCTTGATGCTTACTTCCTCATTCCACGGTCGAGTTTATCTCCACAGAAGAATTCACGTTTTGTGCTGCATCTAAGAACAAAAGGTACCAATCCGTCGTCTTCCGCTTATTCGGGGTCTGGTCACGGGGCAACACCCTCAGACGGGAAGCCCAGGCTTCTCTCACCCGGCTGCATCCTCCATCCCACCCAGGAGGATCCTGAGGTGTTCCCTGTCCAGCTGGGAGACATAGTCTCTCCAGCAGGTTAGGGGTCTGACTCTTGGTGTCCTCCCGGTGGGATATGCCCAAAACACCTCACCGGCGAGGCGTTCGGAGGGCATCCTGACCAGATGCCTGAAACACCCCACCTGGCTCCTCTTAACCTGGAGGAGGAGCGGCTCAACACCGAGCTCCTCCCTGATGGCAGAACTAAACCAAAAGAAGTAGATGTAAAGTACGTTTATGAAAACTTAAATCCAGCCTGGTCGGATGTTGATCAGCATTCCACTGCATCCTGGTCCGACATGGTCAGACCTCATGACTCCTGTCTGATATGTTTTCATTCTTGTTTTCAGACGGTCTGTTTTCTAAATGTAGAATTTGTGAATTTTATGAAGCAAATGCTGCTTTTCTAGATTTTGTCTTACATATAAAGGTTTTAATAAAGCTGACTTCTTTCCTCATTCATGTTTTGGTTCCATTATTTAAATAATTAAAGAGCAAAGAAAGGTTCTAACGTTTAAGTGAAACCTATGTAGGTAACGTTCCAAGAACTTTAGGAGAACTCCACACCATTACATTCCTTAAACGTTGGATGGTAACGTTAGACGAACCTGTTTTTAATGTTAACATGATGTTCTCTATCTCTCAGAGAGAGAGCCCTGCCATCCTGCAGAGGAAGATCATTACAGCCGCTTGTACCGCGAGCACTTTCTTTTCGTCACCACCCACACTGGTTACCATGGTGAGGGTAGGAACGTAGATCCTGGTCACCATGGTGAGGGTAGGAACACAGATCCTGGTTACCATGGTGAGGGTAGGAACATAGATCCTGGTTACCATGGTGAGGGTAGGAACGTAGATCCTGGTCACCATGGTGAGGGTAGGAACACAGATCCTGGTTACCATGGTGAGGGTAGGAACATAGATCCTGGTTACCATGGTGAGGGTAGGAACACAGATCCTGGTTACCATGGTGAGGGTAGGAACACAGATCCTGGTTACCATGGTGAGGGTAGGAACACAGATCCTGGTTACCATGGTGAGGGTAGGAACGTAGATCCTGGTCACCATGGTGAGGGTAGGAACACAGATCCTGGTTACCATGGTGAGGGTAGGAACATAGATCCTGGTTACCATGGTGAGGGTAGGAACGTAGATCCTGGTTACCATGGTGAGGGTAGGAACGTAGATCCTGGTTACCATGTGAGGGTAGGAACGTAGATCCTGGTTACCATGGTGATGGTAGGAACGTACATCCTGGTTACCATGGTGAGGGTAGGAACGTAGATCCTGGTTACCATGGAGAGGGTAGGAACGTAGATCCTGGTTACCATGGTGAGGGTAGGAACGTAGATCCTGGTTACCATGGTGAGGGAATGAACTTAGATCCTGGAGTCTAATTTCAGGGATCCAAAGAATCCTGAGAGTTAATCCATGAGTTTGTTTGAAAAACAAATAAATGTGTCTCAAGTTTAAAAGAAAACGTCAGTAATTATTCTTTGAAACGAAGCGTTTGGCATGGAGTAACTATAAATGTGTGTCTGTTATGATCCAGTATCTACTGACCCTGGAACTGGTGCCATTACGGCAGATGAGGCAGAGCTCCCCTGGTAGCTGCTGGTTGCTAGGTGGAGAGACATTACCGCGGGCTTGTGCAATAATTTATGGTAAGAGCTGGGCGAGCCGTCATGTAGCTGCTGACAGAGAGCTGCAGTACTTTATCAGGCTGCCTGTAAATCAGCCATGTGTGGCTGCAGACGGCAACATTGTTTGATCTCTTTCAGACACTCTAATAATCTGCTCCCTTCTGATTGATACCTTCACACAACAAAGCACATTACACCAGCAAGCAGCGTGTGTGTGTGTGTGTGTGTGTATGTGTGTGTGTGTGTGTGTGGTGGTCGTCTCCGCTGCCATTGGCCAGGAGAGGAAGGATTAGTCTTTTGCAGAAGCACAGGGTCATTTGGAGTCTCTGAAGCACTGACAGGATAACGGGTTCACGGAGCGATCACTGGAAGGAGGAAATGTGTTTGTGTGTGTGTGTGTGTGTGTGTGTGTGTGTGTGTGTGTAGCAGAGAGAGAGAGTCTGTGTGTCGTAAACGGTGGCACCAACCTTCAAAAGCAAAATGTCAGCAAACAGGCGGAAAGCAGCTGTTTGTGTAAAGCAGCTGTAATTCAGGATTAATGGAACTTCTGTTTCTGAGAAACATGTTGATCTGAGCGCGCACGGGCACGTGCACGTTTACTCTCTGGTGTTTTTACAGCCTGCGATTGGCCCCTTCGAGGCATCCAGCCAATAAACACGTCATATAGAAGCTAGCAGGAACACACCGAGCTAGCTTATCCCTGGCACCACCTTCTGGTCCTTATTTCTTCCCTCTTGTTCTGTCCTGATTCCACACACCTGCTGCCCCTCCTACCCTCTGATTCCTTACCCCTGACGCCCCTCCCATCCCTGGATACCACAGCGACAGACACAAATACAAGGGGAGAACATGCAAACTCCACACAGAAAGGACAGTGTTCCAAGCTTCCTCCCCACCCTGGACTGGACCCCCTGACCTTCTTGCTGTGAGGCCACCATGCTACCCACTGTGCCACCGTGCCGCTGCGCCAAAGCATGTAAAATATAAAAAATCTATTTTAATAATGTAGAAATAAAAAAACGCAGGAATTCCAACATAAAGCTGAAGGATGGGCTCACAGCAAGAAGGTCAGGGGTTTGAGTCCCAGAGTGGGGGGTGAAGCTTGAAACAGTGGCCTTACTGTGTCGACGAAACGAATCTCAGCCTGAACAACGTGAAAAGTTTGTTTTTGTCGTGGTGTGGGGTGTGGAAGGAGAACGAGGAGGGGGACGAGGAGGAGGAGATGACCCAAATGCAGGACATAAACAGGCTGGGAAAGATGATGATGACCCGACGAGGAAGTCAGGGGAGACTACCTTTAAAAAGACACCAGGTGTGTGTCATCGGACACACACTCAGGTGTCCCTAATCAGGGTGATGAGGGATGATTCAGGGCCCTCTGGTGGCAGGTGAAGGAATCATGGCAGTTTATACATTCCGTTTTTCAGACCTCAGCAACTCCTCCTTGAGGCCCAGCCACCCTCCTCTGCAGGGTGGCTCGACTCTCACTGAGAGATCGGGTGAGGAGCTCTGCCATCCGGGAGGAGCTCGGTGTCGAGCCGCTCCTCCTCCAGGTCGAGAGGAGCCAGATGGGGTAGTTCGGTCAGGATGCCCCTCGAGCACTTCGCTGGTGAGATGTTTCGGGCACGTCCCACCGGGGGGAGACCGAGAGGCAAACACCGGACCTGCTGGAGAGACATAGTCTCTGATGAGGACTCCAATGAGGACGCAGCCGTGATGAGAGAAGCCTGGGCTTACGTCTGAGGCTGCTACCCCCGCGACCCGGCCCCAGAGAAGCGGAACGGACTTCAGCGACTGATCAGGAGCATTACACACGTCACGTCCGGTCCCACCAGAAAGGAATGATTGGTTAAATATAAAAGACCCCGCCCACCGTGGAGCAGGTGCGAGGTCAGACTGTTTCAGATCAGAGATCCAGACACCGGTACCAGGAAGACGGACCGGCCCGTTCACCGTTATTTAATCTGTGGATTAAAAGGATGTTTCTGGACGTCTGAGGGAGGGATGAAGGGTCTTCTTCTGGATGAAAAACCTTCAGGATGTTTTTAGTTTCATTAGATTCTTTTAGTTTGATTCTAAAAGAACGAGGCTGCAGATTGTTTTTGGTCAGATGGAGCTCGATTTGCTCCATCGCAGCATTAAAGGCAGCAGCGAACAATAAAAAATGCAATTATAAGTGTGTGTGTGTGTGTGTGTGTAACAGTGGGCCATCCAGGGCCTGTAATGAATGCAATGCAACGTGCGATCAGTGAGCCGTGCACGCGCCCGCTCAATGCATCTGTGAAAATAAACAGAGCAGTGGAAATGCTTCTCATTAGGGTTGTTTTCATATTAAGTCCCCCAGACAAGGTTGACAAAGCCAGCTCCCTGTGCCAGGCTCTCCAGGGAGCACAGCTTCAATACGACGAGGGCAAACAACCCCACCCCACCGCTCCCCCCTCCCTGTGGACGCACAGAAAACACATTTAGATCCTTCAACAGAGACAAGAAACCTGCTTCCATCCATCAGGATCCGAACCCTGAAGGGACAAATGGCTGCTCTCCCTGGAAGAGGAGAGATCTCTGTTTATCTGCCTGTGTGTGTGTGTGTGTGTGTGTGTGTGTGTGTGTGTGTGTGTGTGTGTGTGTGTGTGTCTGTGTGTGTGTGTGTGTGTGTCTGTGTGTGTGTGTGTGTGTGTGTGTGTGTGTACAGCTAAGAAAACAAGCATTTCACGCATCAGCATTTTTATCAGTGAAAGCTTTTTATTGATAAATGTTTCAATTTAAATTAATTTTAAGCCAAATTTTAAAAACTCAAGAAAAGAATTTTTGTCAACGATTCATTCATCTTCAGAACCGCTCATTCCTGATGGGGTGCCAGGGGGTGATGGAGCCTATCCCAGCTGATTCAAGGTGAGAGGAAGAATACACCCCAAACAGGTTACCAATCTGTCACGAGGCCACACACACACATTTCATAACAGCCAATCAACATGTATGTTTTTGAGAGTATGAGGAAACCCACAGATCCATGGTAGAACATGCAAACTACACACACAGAGACCAGTGTTTCAAGCTCCGTCCCACCCGGGATTCAAACCCTGACCTTCTTGCTGTGAAGCCTCTGTGCTAACCCACTGCGTCACGGTGCCGCCATCCATCAATCATTTATACACAAACCCAGGGATCCGTGACGGGTTCGGAGAACGTGGACTTTAATTCTGAGCAAAGTCAGGACGTTAAGACGTGAGGAAAAGACGACACCTTGTGGACGGAATCTGAAGTGGAGTGAGGACAGTGAAATGAAGCATTAGAAGCAACGAAGAAACACCTGTCAGAGTAGGACCGTACATCATGTTCAAATCCGTTTCCTGCTCATAAAGATAATAATAATATCATTAAAACATGGAGCTGGGAATCAGTTCAGTTCTGTTCCGTCGACTTCCGCTTATCCAAGGTCGGATCGCAGGGGCACCAGCCTCAAACGGGAAGCCCAGGCTTCTCTCACCCTGGCTGCATCCTCCATCTCACCCAGGAGGATCCTGAGGTGTTCCCTGTCCAGCTGTGAGACATAGTCTCTCCAGCAGGTCCAGATTGTTTCATCTTCTGAACAACTTTATTCCTAAAGGCATCACGGGGTGCCGGAGCCTATCCCGATGATTTATGGTAAGAGGTAGGGTACACCCCGAACAGGGCGACAGTTTGTTTCAGAGCCACTCATACACACAACCATACACACACACACACACACACACATTCCTAGGGGTAATTCCATAGCAGCCAATCAACCTAACATACTGTAAATGTTTATGAATGAAACCAGAGAAAACCCACACATACATGGTAGAACATGTAAACTACACACAGAAAGGACAGTGATTCCAGCCTCAACCCCACTCTGGGACTTGAACCCTGACCTTGTTGCTGAGAGGCCACCGTGCAAACCACTGCACCACCAACAGTGACTGTGGAGGTTTGTGATTGTGAATCTGCTTGTTTTTAGTCACAAAGACCTTGAACATGAATCCTGGCCTTCACGTACCCCTCCAGTCCTCCTTCCTACGACCTCTCAGTCCGTCCATCCACCTCCTGGTGTCTCAGTGAGACCCTTCTGCTGCTGGTCGGCTCTAGTCCTCCTTCCTACGACCTCTCAGTCCGTCCATCCACCTCCTGGTGTCTCAGTGAGAGCTGCCGGTCGGTCGGTCGGTCGGTCGGTCGGTCGGTCGGTCGGTGGGTCGGCCCACCGGAGCGGTGATTAGTCGGTAGGTGACAGTAAATATCCCTTTTCTTCTTATCTGTGTTTCCAGTAAAAGGGAATCTAATCCAGTTTGCTTCCTCTAGGTGACATGGCTTCCATAGGAACATAAAAATGAATAAGTAATGTCCTCATAAAGATGATGTTACACCCAGACTGTGATCACACACAAGCTGGTAATACAAGACAACAACATCTGGAGCATCAGCAGCTCTGCTAACACACACCTGAAGCTCATTTACAGACTGGTTCATAGAACTGTCCTCAGACCGAACAGGAAACGTCCACCGCTGTGTGTTCACACCTCTTAAAACTTTACACCATTTTGTTCCGTTCTGTTGACTCACACTTGACGGGTCGCAGGGGCCTCAGGCGGGAAACCGAGGCTTCTCTCACCCCGACTGCCTCCTCCAGCTCACCCAGGAGGATCCTGAGGTGTTCCCTGTCCAGCTGGGAGACATAGTCTCACCCATGGTTACCATGGTGAGGGTAGGAACGTAGATCCTGGTTACCATGGTGAGGGTAGGAACGTAGATCCTGGTTACCATGGTGAGGGTAGGAACGTAGATCCTGGTTACCATGGTGAGGGTAGGAACGTAGATCCTGGTTACCATGGTGAGGGTAGGAACGTAGATCCTGGTTACCATGGTGAGGGTAGGAATGTAGATCCTGGTTACCACAGTGAGGGTAGGAATGTAGATCCTGGTTACCATGGTGAGGGTAGGAACGTAGATCCTGGTTACCATGGTGAGGGTAGGAATGTAGATCCTGGTTACCACAGTGAGGGTAGGAATGTAGATCCTGGTTACCATGGTGAGGGTAGGAACGTAGATCCTGGTTACCATGATGAGGGTAGGAACGTAGATCCTGGTTACCATGGTGAGGGTAGGAATGTAGATCCTGGTTACCATGGTGAGGGTAGGAACGTAGATCCTGGTTACCATGGTAAGCGTAGGAACATAGATCCTGGTTACCATGGTGAGGGTAGGAACGTAGATCCTGGTTACCATGGTGAGGGTAGGAACGTAGATCCTGGTTATCATGGTGAGGGTAGGAATGTAGATCCTGGTTACCATGGTGAGGGTAGGAACATAGATCCTGGTTACCATGGTGAGGGTAGGAACGTAGATCCTGGTTACCATGGTGAGGGTAGGAACCTAGATCCTGGTTACCATGGTGAGGGTAGGAACGTAGATCCTGGTTACCATGGTGATGGTAGGAGTTTTTACTTTGTTTGGACTTAAAACTGATCAAAAACTATCAAAATAAAAAAGATCAATTTGTAAAATAATTTGAACTCACTGAATAAAGATTTTTTTTAAAGCCCCCTGCCTCCCTTCTCCCTCCTCCGCACTCCCGCCTCAGACTGTGAAGACCCTTTTCTTCTGAGACGGTGAAACCCACATGGACTGAGATGAAATGTTTTATTCAGGTTTTATCCATTAAAGCGTTTTAAGGAAAAAAACAAGTAAAAATAGCTTTTATTTTTCTGCGTGAGGGGGTCAGGATCTTGCCCCCTCCTCGTGTTATCTGGCTCAAAGCAGTGCCATCCTTCCATTGTACTCCCGCCGCTTCCCGGCAGCCCTTGCTTTGACCTTTCTTTAATTAACTGCATCTTGATGAGCAGATCTACATAGAATGTGAAGGTTAATTAATGAAGTATCACTGCGTGGTCTTAAAACCATCACCTAGCGGATGACAGCCAGCCCACCGTTTTACCCCCATCTCGTTAGGAATGGAAGGCCAACGGACAGCTCGGCTCTGGCCAGATAAATCAGAGACGGGTCCTTTCATATCGCACCGCCACGTTCCCACTTTTCACTGTGAATAATATATGAGAAAAGCTTCCAAACACACGGAAAGTGTCCATGTTTATCTGTGAGACGGTAAGACCCTCCATCAATAATTCAAATAAATAAGATTTAAACCTGCTCTGATTCTTCTGGATAAGCTTTGGTTTCATCGTTCCGGTGTTGCTTATCGCTGCGGGTCGGAAAGAAGATCCACCTAACGGCTGGAAGTGTCTGCAAGCCGCCAAAGGACAGACGGCGGTGACAGCTTCTCTCCTCCATGCCCGATGGTCTGTGGACCCTGATCCAAAGGAGCCCGAAAACCTGCCCAGCGATGTTTGAAAGTTTTAGTAACACCAGAAACTCTCATTCTTTCAGTCACCACCCACAGCTGGTTACCATGGTGAGGGTAGGAATGTAGATCCTGGTTACCATGGTGAGGGTAGGAACGTAGATCCTGGTTACCATGGTGAGGGTAGGAACGTAGATCCTGGTTACCATGGTGAGGGTAGGAACGTAGATCCTGGTTACCATGGTGAGGGTAGAAACGTAGATCCTGGTTACCACTGTGAGGGAAGGAACGTAGATCCTGGTTACCATGGTGAGGGTAGGAACGTAGATCCTGGTTACCATGGTGAGGGTAGGAACGTAGATCCTGGTTACCATGGTGAGGGTAGGAACGTAGATCCTGGTTACCATGATGAGGGTAGAAACATAGATCCTGGTTACCATGGTGAGGGTAGGAACGTAGATCCTGGTTACCATGGTGAGGGTAGAAACGTAGATCCTGGTTACCATGGTGAGGATAGTAACGTAGATCCTGGTTACCATGGTGAGGGTAGGAACGTAGATCCTGGTTACCATGGTGAGGGTAGTAACGTAGATCCTGGTTACCATGGTGAGGGTAGGAACGTAGATCCTGGTTACCATGGTGAGGGTAGGAACGTAGATCTGGTTACCATGGTGAGGGTAGGAACGTAGATCCTGGTTACCATGGTGAGGGTAGGAACGTAGATCCTGGTTACCATGGTGAGGGTAGGAACATAGATCCTGGTTACCATGGTGAGGGTAGGAACGTAGATCCTGGTTACCATGGTGAGGGTAGGAACATAGATCCTGGTTACCATGGTGAGGGTAGGAACATAGATCCTGGTTACCATGGTGAGGGTAGGAACGTAGATCCTGGTTACCATGGTGAGGGTAGAAACGTAGATCCTGGTTACCACTGTGAGGGAAGGAACGTAGATCCTGGTTACCATGGTGAGGGTAGGAACGTAGATCCTGGTTACCATGGTGAGGGTAGGAACGTAGATCCTGGTTACCATGGTGAGGGTAGGAACGTAGATCCTGGTTACCATGATGAGGGTAGAAACATAGATCCTGGTTACCATGGTGAGGGTAGGAACGTAGATCCTGGTTACCATGGTGAGGGTAGAAACGTAGATCCTGGTTACCATGGTGAGGATAGTAACGTAGATCCTGGTTACCATGGTGAGGGTAGGAACGTAGATCCTGGTTACCATGGTGAGGGTAGTAACGTAGATCCTGGTTACCATGGTGAGGGTAGGAACGTAGATCCTGGTTACCATGGTGAGGGTAGGAACGTAGATCTGGTTACCATGGTGAGGGTAGGAACGTAGATCCTGGTTACCATGGTGAGGGTAGGAACGTAGATCCTGGTTACCATGGTGAGGGTAGGAACATAGATCCTGGTTACCATGGTGAGGGTAGGAACGTAGATCCTGGTTACCATGGTGAGGGTAGGAACATAGATCCTGGTTACCATGGTGAGGGTAGGAACATAGATCCTGGTTACCATGGTGAGGGTAGGAACGTAGATCCTGGTTACCATGGTGAGGGTAGGAACGTAGATCCTGGTTACCATGGTGAGGGTAGGAACATAGATCCTGGTTACCATGGTGAGGGTAGGAACGTAGATCCTGGTTACCATGGTGAGGGTAGGAACATAGATCCTGGTTACCATGGTGAGGGTTGGAACATAGATCGACTTGTAAATCGACTTATGGTCACCAGCTGTGGGTGGTAACTGAAATGAGATCGTGAACACAAGTGGCCGAAATGAGCTTCATCTGCAGGGTGGCTGGGCTCTCACATAGAGAAAGGGTTTGACTGGATGTACATTCTGATATCGCTTGTAGAGTCTCCCCAGGTGGTCCCAGGTGGTTCCAGGTTGGACTGTTCCAGACTATTCCAGACCGTTCCAGACTACTCTAGACTGTTCCAGTCTGTTCCAGATTGTTCCAGTCTTTTCCAGTCTGTTCCAGATTGTTCCAGTCTGTTCCAGATTGTTCCAGAGTTTTGTGTCAGTGTTTATCTATGACATCATCAGCATCTCAAACATTAAATATATAAATTCCTGTCTTTTTTTTTTCTTTTTCTCGCTGCTCTGTTTTTTCTCACCAAGGTGAGTCTGGCCTCTGCGTGGCTGATAGAGGGTCTCCGTGGCTGATAGAGGGTGTCCGTGGCTGATAGAGGGTCTCCGTGGCTGATAGAGGGTCTCCGTGGCTGATAGAGGGTGTCCGTGGCTGATAGAG
>CACRXE010000055.1:0-15000 GCA_902685375.1 Neostethus bicornis | reverse complement strand
TAGATCCTGGTTACCACGGTGAGGGTAGGAACATAGATTCTGGTTACCACGGTGAGGGTAGGAACGTAGATCTGGTTACCATGGTGAGGGTAGGAACGTAGATCCTGGTTACCATGGTGAGGGTAGGAACGTAGATCCTGGTTACCATGGTGAGGGTAGGAATGTAGATCCTGGTATCCCTGATTGGGGAAACGTGGCATGCCAGTGGTGAGAGGTATGTTACACCCTGAACAAGTCACAAATAGCAGAACAACATTCACACACATTCTGAGGAGGGTTTCCCATTGGCCAATCAACCCCACACACAGACATGTGGAGAACATGCAAACTCCACAGAGAAAGACTGGTTAATTCCAGCCTTAACTTGTTCTGAACCAGCACCCTTCATCCTGTTTGCTGGAGGATTAACCGGATGGAGAGAGATTTACTGGTAATGAGTGGATGTGAGTCTGACTGGAAAGCGGTTTATTTGCTTTCTTTAGCTCCGTCATCACATTTCTCTGTCTGCGTTAATGAGGCCTAAACAGTCAGCATGAAGTGGACAGAGTGAAGCTGCTTCAGAGCGGAGCCCTGCACCATCCGCTGGATCAGCAGAAAGAACCACATTCAGCTGTCACTGGAGATGGAACTGTGTGTCACTCACTCTTCTGATAGAAACACACACACACACACACACCACACCCAGACTCCTCCAACCCACCCAGCAACGCCACCTCCAGCGAGGGGGCCAGACGGGGACAGACCTACTTACAGACTCACAGTGTAAACAGTAGAACCACACATTAATATATTTTTTGTGTGTCTTTTCAGGGTTTTTATTTATCAGAGTGGGAGAGAGGCTGGAAAAGCTGGTCATTCGGTGTGTAGTTTGCATGTTCTCCTCATGTATGTGTGGGTTTTCTCCAGGTTCCTCCCACTCTCCAAAAACATACATGTTAGGTTGATTGGCTGCTTTGAAATTGCCCCTAGGAACAAGAGTGTGTGTGAATAGTTTGTGTGTGTGTGTCTGTGTGTGTGTCCCTGAAACAGACTCTCAACCTGTTCAGGGTGTACCCTGCCTCTCGCCTAAAATCAGCCATGTTGGGCTCCGGCACCCCCCGTTACCCCGTTGAGGAGGGACGGTTCAGAAGATAAAACTAAACACATTCAGATCTGTTTTATTCGCATGAACTGAACGCAGCAGTAGAGACGCCATCTTGGAACTGAAGAGTTGCCGGTTCAGTTCCTGGAGAACTCATGTCTAAGTATCCCTGGAGAAGTTTCTCCCACCATTAGCGCATCATTTGGTGCCTGCTGCAGTGCGATGCAGCACAGGGGTATCCCCATGAGGGATGAACACAGTGTGATGATTAGTATTCTAGCACTTGTCCTTCAATGGGCCTGACTGGCGTCACCTTGTGTAGTTTTCCTCCAGTAACTAGGTCAGGGACTGCAGGCAGCGATGGGAAAACATCTTACCCAATCAGAGAACAGAAATGGCGACGTCCGCCCTCCATGTTTGTAGTTCTGTAGCTGAAAAAAGGAGATGAAATCATGTCTGTTGATAACAATTGAGAAATACACACACACACACCAACACACACACACACACACAGACACACAGAGTTACACAGACACAAAATATTCATTATTATTTTAATTAATAACATTAAAACCCTTGAACTAGTTTTTGTTTTATCTGTTTTTTTCTAAATGGATTAAATTAAACTGATTAAAATGTTTTAATTAAGTTAATAAACCCTAATCAGTGTTTTAATGTTTTTAAAATCAGTCTTTAAACCAAACATAAATAAAAACCGTCTGTAAATATGTTTAAATCTAAGATTTATGACAAATAAATAAAATCAACCCAGAGCAGTAACACCGTCCTTCCAGTAGGTGGCAGTAATTCATCTTTATTGGTGCTTCTTGTTTTTTTTAAAAAAGAAGAAGATGAAGCCGTAAATCGTGGCGGTAGTGTCGGAAAGATCTTTTCAGACGTAAAATAAAACATTTAGAATGTATCTGTTTCCATAGCAACACATTCCAGTTCCTCTCTGAGACCTGATGCTCCTCCACCTGGACCCTCACCTGCTCCACCTGGACCCTAACCCGCTCCTCCACCCGGAGCCTCACCCGCTCCTCCACCTGGACCCTCACCCGCTCCACCCGCTCCTCCACCTGGACCCTCACTCGCTCCACCCGCTCCTCCACCTGAAGCCCCCTTCCCAGCCGGAAAGGAAACATAAACAAACATGGCGGAGATCACCTGTGCAGGTAAGAGCTCTAACACACACACACACACACACACACAGTGTGTGTGTGTGTGTGTGTGTGTGTGTGTGTGTGTGTGTGTGTGTGTGTGTGTGTGTGTGTGTGTGTGTGTGTGTGTGTGTGTGTGTGTGTGTGAGAGACAGAGAGTGTGTGTCAGACTCACACATAGACACACACTGTGTGTGTCTCTGTCTCTCTCTCTCTCTCACACACACTCATACAAACACACACACTGTCTCTATCTCACAAACACACATACAGACACACACTAGCTCACACACACACACACACACACACAGACAGAGTTTGAGACTCAAACACACTAAAATAAATCTCTCACACACACTTTACTTTGGTTAATTAAAACTACATGCTCTGTGTTACACACACACTGTCTCTCTCTTACTTACACACACACACACACACACACACACTGTCTCTCTCTTACACACACACACACACACACACACACACTGTCTCTCTCTATCTATCTATCTATCTATCTATCTATCTATCTATCTATCTATCTACAGTATCTCTCTCTCTTTCTCACACACACACACACACACACACACACACACACACACACACACACACCTCTCTCCTCCAGTAGAACAGTGTGTGTGTGTGTGTTCTAACCTCTCTCTCACTCTCCAGTAGAACAGTGTGTGTGTGTGTGTGTGTGTGTGTGTGTGTGTGTGTGTGTGTGTGTGTGTGTGTGTGTGTGTGTGTGTGTGTTCTAACCTCTCTCTCTCCTCCAGTAGAACAGTGTGTGGTGGTGGTGTGTGTGTGTGTATTCTAACCTCTCTCTCACTCTCCAGTAGAACAGTGTGTGTGTGTGTGTGTGTGTGTGTGTGTGTGTGGTGGTGTGTGTGTGTTCTAACCTCTCTCTCTCTCCAGTAGAACTGTGTGTGTGTGTGTGTGTGTGTGTGTGTGTGTGTGTGTGTGTGTGTGTGTGTGTGTGTGTGTGTGTGTGTGTGTGTGTGTGTGTGTGTGTGTTCTAACCTCTCTCTCCAGTAGAACAGTGTGTGGTGGTGGTGTGTGCGTGTGTGTGTTCTAACCTCTCTCTCCCCCCTCCAGTAGAGCAGTGTGTGTGTGTTCTAACCTCTCTCTCCAGTAGAACAGTGTGTGGTGGTGGTGCGTGTGGTGGTGTGTGTGTGTTCTAATCTCTCTCTCTCTCTCCAGTGGAGCAGTGTGTGTGTGTGTGTGTGTGTGTGTGTGTGTGTGTGTGTGTGTGTGTGTGTGTGTGTGTGTGTGTGTGTGTGTGTGTGTGTGTGTGTGTGTTCTAACCTCTCTCTCTCTCTCTCCAGTAGAGCAGTGTGTGTGTGTTCTAACCTCTCTCACTCTCCAGTAGAACAGTGTGTGGTGGTGTGTGTGTGGTGGTGTGTGTGTGTTCTAATCTCTCTCTCTCTCTCTCTCTCTCTCTCTCTCTCCCTCTCTCTCTCCAGTGGAGCAGTGTGTGTGTGTGTGTGTGTTCTAACCTCTCTCTCTCTCTCCAGTAGAACAGTGTGTGGTGGTGTATGTGTGTGTTCTAACCTCTCTCTCTCTCTCTCCAGTAGAGCAGTGTGTGGTGGTGTGTGTGTGTGTGTGTGTGTTCTAACCTCTCTCTCTCTCTCTCTCTCCAGTAGAGCAGTGTGTGTGTGTTCTAACCTCTCTCACTCTCCAGTAGAACAGTGTGTGGTGGTGTGTGTGTGTTCTAATCTCTCTCTCTCTCTCTCTCTCTCTCTCTCTCTCTCTCTCTCTCTCTCTGTCTCTCTCTCTCTCTCTCTCTCTCTCTCTCCCTCTCTCTCTCCAGTGGAGCAGTGTGTGTGTGTGTGTGTGTGTGTGTGTGTGTGTGTGTGTTCTAACCTCTCTCTCTCTCTCCAGTAGAACAGTGTGTGGTGGTGTATGTGTGTGTTCTAACCTCTCTCTCTCTCTCTCCAGTAGAGCAGTGTGTGGTGGTGTGTGTGTGTGTGTGTTCTAACCTCTCTCTCTCTCTCTCCAGTGGAGCAGTGTGTGGTGGTGTGTGTGTGTGTGTTCTAACCTCTCTCTCTCTCTCTCTCTCCAGTAGAGCAGTGTGTGTGTGTGTGTGTGTGTGTGTGTGTGTGTGTGTTCTAACCTCTCTCTCTCTCTCTCTCTCCAGTAGAGCAGTGTGTGGTGGTGTGTGTGTGTGTGTTCTAACCTCTCTCTCTCTCTCTCTCTCCAGTGGAGCAGTGTGTGGTGGTGTGTGTGTGTGTGTTCTAACCTCTCTCTCTCCAGTAGAGCAGTGTGTGTGTGTGTGTGTGTGTGTTCTAACCTCTCTCTCTCTCTCTCTCCAGTGGAACAGTGTGTGGTGGTGTGTGTGTGTGTGTGTTCTAACCTCTCTCTCTCTCTCTCTCTCCAGTAGAGCAGTGTGTGGTGGTGTGTGTGTGTGTGTGTGTGTTCTAACCTCTCTCTCTCTCTCTCTCTCCAGTGGAACAGTGTGTGGTGGTGGAGCTGAGCCCCGACATCCACATCTGTGGTTTTTGTAAACATCAGTTCAACAACTTCCAGATTTTTCTGACTCACAAACAAAATGGCTGCTCGCTGGCGTCCTGTGACCCCCCCATCATCCGTACAGGTAAGCAGGTGTACCCCCCCATCATCCATACAGGTAAGCAGGTGTACCCCCCCATCATCCGTACAGGTAAGCAGGTGTACCCCCCCATCATCCGTACAGGTAAGCAGGTGTACCCCCCCATCATCCGTACAGGTAAGCAGGTGTACCCCCCATCATCCATACAGGTAAGCAGATGTACCCCCCCATCATCCATACAGGTATGCAGGTGTACCCCCTCATCATCCGTACAGGTAAGCAGGTGTACCCCCCCATCATCCGTACAGGTAAGCAGGTGTACCCCCCCATCATCCGTACAGGTAAGCAGGTGTACCCCCCCATCATCCGTACAGGTAAGCAGGTGTACCCCCCCATCATCCGTACAGGTAAGCAGGTGTAGCCCCCATCATCCATACAGATAAGCAGGTGTACCCCCTCATCATCCATACAGGTAAGCAGGTGTACCCCCTCATCATCCGTACAGGTAAGCAGGTGTACCCCTCCATCACCCGTACAGGTAAGCAGGTGTACCCCCCCATCATCCATACAGGTAAGCAGGTCATTCTCAGACACATACACACTAACACACACACTCGTTCACACACACAGACTCAGACATAAACACACCCACACCGAGCCCCCACACACACACACACACACACACACACTCTCAGGAACACACACACAGACTGAGTTGAACTCATTTTGAAACCATGCACTGTCGTCGTTGGCGACGGGGTCGTCGTCGGCGACGGGGGCTTCTCCCTCACCACAGCTGCTCCATCGTTAGTGATTTGCGGTTCCACCTGCTCGTTAGGATCATCATACCAATCCGTGATCCTCACACGGAGCGTTCCGTGTTCAGGCCGGGTTACACTCTCCTCTCTGAGACGTGTTGAGCTCCACGTCTGGTGGTGGATGGGGGTGGGATGGAGACCAGGCGGTTTGAACAGGTTTTAATCTGGTTCTGTTTTCTGTAGATCCCGGTTCAGACCTGCTCTATGAGGAAACCTTTCAGTCGTCTTCAGTCAAAGAAACGAAAAAAAATCACAACAAAGTCCAAAAGGTTTCTTCTAAGAAACTCAAAGCTGCCCCGCCCACTAAGAACCACGCCTGCTGCTTCTCAGGTACGTTCTGCTGCTACAGGTGAGACGGGTTCAGGTCCTACAGGTCTAACTGTGTCCGTCTGCAGGCTGCACGTTTAAAACCCAGTATGGGCAAAAAGACATGGAGCGCCACCTGAAGACACACACCGGTAAGACCCTGAAACCCACCAGTGTCTCTGTATAGTGTGTACTGATGTGTTTACAGAATCCAAGGAAAGATGGACCAGGTTTTACCATCATGGTTAAACAATCTACTGACTTCAACCTGATTGGATCTCTATGGCAGGGGACACTTAAACTCTGGATTTACAAGTCGATCTACGTTCCTACCCTCACCATGGTAACCAGGATCTACGTTCCTACCCTCACCATGGTAACCAGGATCTATGTTCCTACCCTCACCATGGTAACCAGGATCTACGTTCCTACCCTCACCATGGTAACCAGGATCTATGTTCCTACCCTCACCATGGTAACCAGGATCTACATTCCTACCCTCACCATGGTAACCACGATCTACATTCCTACCCTCACCATGGTAACCAGGATCTACGTTCCTACCCTCACCATGGTAACCAGCTGTGGGTGGTGACCGAAAGAATGAGATCGCGGGTACAAGCGGCCGAAATGAGCTTCCTCCACAGGGTGGCTGGGCTCTCATTCAGAGATTGGGTGAGGAGCTCTGCCATCCGGGAGGAGCTCGGTGTCGAGCCGCTCCTCCTCCAGGTCGAGAGAAGCCGGATGGGGTGGTTCGGGCATCTGATCAGGATGCCCCCCGAGCGCCTCGCGGGCGAGGTGTTTTGGGCACGTCCCACCAGGAAGAGACCAAGAGGCAGACCCCAGACCCGCTGGAGAGACTATGTCTCACAGCTGGCCGGGGAACGACTTGGGATCCTTCCAGGTGAGCTGGAGGATGCAGCCGGGGAGAGAGAGGCCTGGGCTGCCCGTTTGAGGCTGTTGCCCCCGCGACCCGACCCCGGAACAAGTGGAAGATGACCGAACGAACGGAACGGCAGGGGTCACCGACCTTTTTGATACTGAGAGCTACTTCAAAGGGCACTGAGTAAAGCAAAGGGACCACTTTGATAATACACTTCTGAAATAACAAAGTTCCACAGTTTAATTTGATATTATTATTAATGATGTGAAGACACTGATTGTTAATGATCCATCACAATAATTATTTCAGTTTGATTAAACAGAAACAGATACATTTTAATCTGAAATATCTAAGTGTTTCATTTTCAAATGATCACTTCCACAACATTTTACAGGAAATCTTTTTCATTTTTACAACAGTTATCGAATCATAAACTCTGAACCATGTTTGTACAAATGATTTAACAAAAAATCTACTTTCAAAATAAAGGCGCAGATGAGACACACACAGTTTTCTTTCACGTTAGTAAAAAAGAACTCTTCCTCATTCACTGTGAAAATGATAAGTTTTCTTCCTTTTTTCTGCCATGTTTTTCTGGATAGAAAACGCGTTACGAGCTCATCTCAGCAAAGCTGGTTTGTCATGCGCACTAGACTGACCTCCGACCCATACTACGTCAGAGTTCATATATTAAACTTTTTTTGTGATAAACTATTTTTTTACGTTTTTATGTATTCGTTTTTAAATTTACTGTAAAAGAAATTCAAAAAGAAAAGCAACACAATTAAATAAAATTTTAGACAGAGCTAATTCCTGATTAGTGCTAATTTTAGAACTGGCCTGCGGGCGACCTGGTGCAGAGATTCTTAAACAAGAATTGACAAACTTGAATAATACAAAAAGTGTTTACCGTATTTTCTGGACTATAAAGCACACCTGCATATAAGCCGCATCCGCTCTATTTTTTTAAAAAAAAAATTAAACTTACAAAACGAGCCACAGATATTTATGTTTTTAGATTAGATATTTACTACAGGTAAAAAACGAACATGTACGTACGTAAACAGATCCTTTCCTAACCTGTCTTTTAACACGACCGAGACAGAACCAAGAGAAAATAACCAGTATTTATTTATCTTCATTTCTCCTGTGTGTGAAAACACGTCACCTTAATCACCTTAATCATCTTCATCATCTTCGGTGAAACCCCCTCCTCTTCAGTGTCAGAGTTGAACAAGCTCAACAGCGCGTCGTCACACCTGCTTTTACGTCCCCTGAAAGCTTTCCTCGACTTCGGGCGTTGCATAAGCTCTCCCCGCTGCCTCCTCCAGCGTCTCACCATAGACTCATTGAGGCTTAGCTTCTGAGCAGCAGCGCGGTTTCCTTCCTGTATAGCGACATCGATGGCCTTCATCATACGAACTTCTTGGCGTGGCTTCCACGATGAAGGGGTGAAGAAGATGAAGATAATAGGATTGTAAATTTGTGGTCCTTCTATCTGCTTCTACCAGTTATATCTGCTAAAGAGGAAGTAGCGTTTTCTTCTTTGCATTTATTTTATCTTAGTTTTGATTCTAGTTCCGGTTTGAGCGCCCCGCTCCTTTTTATTAGCCACATGGTTCAAAACCTACAAAAAAAGTAGCGGCTTATAGTCCAGAAAGTACGGTACAAGCTTTGACTCTCCAACAGGAAGCTACTAATGCAGACCCGGGCAAACTAAGCCCCGCCCCTTAAGCGTTTTAACCCGGCCCGCTGAACTTGAAAAAATTAAATAAATAAACCATGTTGTTTTATTTTTCCTGTAATTCTGTTGTTTCGTCACTAGGTAACGCTCTAGATACATTGTCTTGTGTGTGTCTCTCTGATGTGCACGTTGTCAAAATAAACCAATAAGACATCAGGGTCACTACACACGTGTAAACTAGTGCACTAGACGCACATTTTAGAAGCTCTAGTGCGCTTGATTTGAAATTTAAAGCACTCAATCAAACATCTAGCGCGTGTTTACGTGTGTGTAGTGGCCCTGACGGCTTTCCATACCCAGATCAAATATAACACGCTGCACAGATTGACTTTATCCAACTGTTTCGTTTGGGGAAACAGACTGAAAAGAAGAAGCAGGACGACCACGTCTCCTCCCGTCAGGAGTCATGGTGACATTCTGAAGGATCAAAGAACTTTAAAATAAAATAGTTATTTCTTTGATTTTTAGTGTTTAAAATTAATTTCAAAGTCAGAGAGATTCTTCATTTTCATCAGAAATTAAAGCCCATGTTTTCTCCACCAATGAGGTGAGGGTACCAAAGCATGCCATCCTTCTGATCCTGTTCTGGACTCTTTGTCAAAAGTTAGAACTCAACGTGGCCGACAAATTAAAAAGTTTGCCCACTGCTGTCCTAATGTTTTGATTTGTTCCATCGATGAAGAAAATCAGGACCTAGCTGCTTAATGTTGTGGATGGAATTCTACCCACAGTGTCCAGAATAAGATTCAAACCTGTTCCATTTGGTGGTCTTCCTCATATCCGGGGCCGGGTCGCAGGGGCACCAGCCTCTGATGGGGAACCCAGTCTTCTCTCACCCCGGCTGCATCCTCCAGCTCACCCAGAAGAATCCTGAGGTGTTCCCTGTCCTGTGAGACATAGTCTCTCCAGCAGGTCCAGGGTCTGCCCGATCTGATTTGTGTTATTTTCAAATGTAAATAACGCTTTAACTTTTTTTAATCCAAAACAAGAACGTCTCACCTGTGATTTGGTGTCTTTCCTTTTTTTACTGGAGGCTCTGAACTTTCCATCCCCACCCCAATCTGTCTGTAACCCGTCTGTCTGCCCACCAGGTGAGAAACCGTTTGAGTGTGAGCTTTGCCACAAGCGTTTCAGCCGGCGGGACAAGTTGAACATGCACAGCCGCTCTCACACGGGCGAGCGTCCACACCGGTGTAAGCTGTGTCCCTACGCAGCGGCCGACAGCAGCAGTTTAAAAAAACACATGCGGATCCATTACGACGAACGCCCATTCAAGTGCCAGATCTGCCCGTACGCCAGCAGGAACTCCAGCCAGCTCACCGTGCACCTGCGCTCACACACAGGTAATCACATGACCGGACAGGGTACTAACGTCAGGAGCTGAGAACGTGTCGTATGGTTTATAAACGAACATATTAAGAGTTCTTCAGGCTACCATCACCATGGTAACCAGAAACTATGTTCCTACCCTCACCATGGTAAACAGAAACTACGTTCCTACCCTCACCATGGTAACCAGGATCTACATTCCTACCCTCACCGTGGTAACCAGGATCTACATTCCTACCCTCACCATGGTAACCAGGATCTACGTTCCTACCCTCACCGTGGTAACCAGGATCTACGTTCCTACCCTCGCCATGGTAACCAGGATCTACATTCCTACCCTCACCGTGGTAACCAGGATCTACATTCCTACCCTCTCCATGGTAACCAGGATCTATGTTCCTACCCTCACCATGGTAACCAGGATCTACATTCTTACCCTCACCATGGTAACCAGGATCTACTGTATGTTCCTACCCTCACCATGGTAACCAGGATCTACGTTCCTACCCTCACCGTGGTAACCAGGATCTACGTTCCTACCCTCACCATGGTAACCAGGATCTACGTTCCTAACCTCACCATGGTAACCAGGATCTACGTTCCTACCCTCACCATTGTAACCAGGATCTACGTTCCCACCCTCACCATGGTAACCAGGATCTATGTTCCTACCCTCACCATGTTAACCAGGATCTATGTTCCTACCCTCACCATGGTAACCAGCATCTACGTTCCTACCCTCACCATGGTAACCAGGATCTACGTTCCTACCCTCACCATGGTAACCAGGATCTACATTCCTACCCTCACCATTGTAACCAGGATCTACATTCCTACCCTCACCATTGTAACCAGGATCTATGTTCCTACCCTCACCATGGTAACCAGGATCTACGTTCCTACCCTCACCATGGTAACCAGGATCTACGTTCCTACCCTCACCATTGTAACCAGGATCTATGTTCCTACCCTCACCATGGTAACCAAGATCTACATTCCTACCCTCACCACAGTAACCAGGATCTACGTTCCTACCCTCACCATGGTAACCAGGATCTATGTTCCTACCCTGACCATGGTAACCAGGATCTATGTTCCTACCCTCACCATGGTAACCAGGATCTACGTTCCTACCCTCACCCTGGTAACCAGGATCTACGTTCCTACCCTCACCATGGTAACCAGTGTGGGTGGTGTCCAAAGGAACAAGATCCCAGATACGTACATATGGGATAGTTTGGGCATCTGATTAGCCAGGCGCACCTCCTGAGCACCTCACCTGGCTGGTGAGGTGTTCCGTCCCACCAGGAGGAGACCCAGAGTCAGACCCCAGACCTGCTGAGAGACTATGTCTCTCAGCTGGACAGGGAACACCTCAGGATCCTTCCAGGTGAGCTGGAGGATGCAGCCGCGCTGGAAGCCTGGGTTTCCGGGGTTTCAGATCAGATTCTTTGTTTACGTTTATTTACGTGTCCTTGTTGCCTAGGTGACGCCCCGTTCCAGTGCCAGCAGTGCGACGCCAAGTTTAAGATAAACTCAGACCTGAAACGACACGTTCGGATCCACTCGGGCGAAAAGCCGTACAAGTGTGAACTATGTGACTACCGCTGCGCCATGAAGGGCAACCTGAAGTCTCACGTCCAAATCCGCCACAGCACCGACAACTCCTTCACCTGCTCGCACTGCAACTTCACCTGCACCAGCAGAGCGGCGCTGCGGCAGCATGCACGCCAACACCGACCCGTTCAACCCCTGCAGTGCTCTCAGTGCAGCTACTCCTGCTCCAGCAAGGGGGCGCTGCGGGTGCACGAGCGGATCCACTCCGAGGATCGACCGTTTAAATGCGACTTCTGCTCCTTCGCTTCGAAGCAGCTCAGCAACCTGATCATCCACAAGAAGAAGAGCCACTGCGAGCAGGGGCAAGGGAAGGCCTCCGAACAGCCCCGCCCACCGGGATCCAGATACCGCGCCCGACTGGACGCCGCCCGGGCTTTCTGCTGCGACTGCTGCGACGCCTCCTTCGTTAGGGAGGACTCGCTCCGGAGCCACAAAAAGCAGCATGTAAGATAAGCTCCATTATGAAGTATTTGTGTTTTTTACATCAGACGTAAACATGTGTTTATCTTCTGATTTTAAAACTAGATTCTCATCTTTTTTTTTTTTTTTTTTTCAGTTCAGATTTATTCAAACTTAAAATCACAACAATAACAAAGAAACAAACAGACCAAAGAAAAGGAAACAGGCTGAAGCATGGCTTATATGTGCCTATCCCTAAATATCTGTATACACAATCACTACAATCAAACAAAAATAAATCAAACAAAAATAAATCTCCAATCAAACAGAAAACCACAATAAACTTTATATTATCATCTTTTCTTTTGTTTTTTTAACTTCATAAAATCAAACTCTCTTTACTTTTCTTATTGCTTTTTTTTTTGTAATTTAACCAGTGAATTTATCTGAGTTTTTCCCCCAAATCGCAGCACAATATGAAACATAAGTCATAACCAAGGAACTTTAAATCAAATAGAACCCTTTTGTATTTAAAGCATCTCTACTTTTATATAATACACCATAATTTTGAGATTTTTTGTTTAATATGATAAATATGTGATTTCCAAGATGATTTTTCATCTATAATAACTTCATAAACCCGTTCAATAATAGTTCAAACATAAAGTAACTTTATCAACATATCTATGAAAATATCATAAATTTAGTTTTATCTTGATTCAGTGATAATTTATTATAATCAAAATACTTTTTTATCAAAACAAATTCTTTTTCCAAAACATTTAATAAATCATTAATATTTTCACAGCTACAAACGAAGTTGGTGTCATCAGCAAACATAACAAATTTTAACTCTGTTGAAACTAAAAATATCATTTATATACAGTGTGAATAATTTTGGTCTAAGGACGGAGCCTTGTGGAACCCCACATACAACTCTATCCGTTTGAGAGTCGACATTATTTTATAACCAACATTTCATCTACCTCTCCCACGTACAGCGGGGCAAAAAAGAATTTAGTCAGCCACCAGTGGTTCAAGTTCTCTCACTTAAAAAGAGAGAGATCTGTAATTTTTATCAACTATGAGAGACAAAATGAGAAAAAAAAAATCCAGAAAATCACATTGTCTGATTTCTAAAGAATTTATTTGCAAATTATGGTGAAAAATAAGTATTTGGTCAAAAACAAAAGTTCATCTCAAGACTTTGTTATATACACTTTGTGGGCATTGACAGTGATCGAACGTTTTCTGTAAATCCTCACAAAGTTTTCACAAACTGTTGCTGGTATTTTGATCCGTTCCTCCAATCAGATCTCCTCTAGAGCAGTGATGTTTTGGGGCTGTCACTGGGCAACACGGACTTTCAACTCCCTCCAAAGATTTTCTACAGGGTTGAGATCTGGAGACTTGGCTAGGCCACTCCAGAACCTTGAAATGCTTCTTATGAAGCCACTCCTTCGTTACCCGGGCAGTGTGTTTGGGATCATTGTCATGCTGAAAGACCCAGCCACGTTTCATCTTCGACGCCCTTGCTGATAGAAGGAGGTTTTCTCTTAAAATCTGATGATTCATGGCCACATTCATTCTTTTCTTTACACGGATCAGTCGTCCCTTTGCCCCAAAGCATGATGTTTCCACCCCCATGCTTTACAATAGGTATGGTGTTCTTTCTCCTCCAAACACGACGAGTAGAGTTGTTACCAAAAAGTTCTATTTTGGTTTCATCTGATCATACGACATTCTCCCAGTCCTCTTCTGGATCATCCAAATGCTCTGTGGCAAACTTCAGACGGGCCTGCACGTGTACTGCCTTTAGCAGGGGGACACGTCTGGTACTGCAGGATTTGAGTCCCTGGTAGTGTAGTGTGTTACTGATGGTAGCCTTTGTTACTTTGGTCCCAGCTCTCTGCAGGTCATTCACTAGGTTCCCCCGTGTGGTTCTGGGATTTTTGCTCACCTCGATCATTTTGACCCCACGGGGCGAGATCTTGTGGGGAGCCCCAGATCGGGGGAGATGATCAGTGGTCTTGTATGTCTTCCATCTCCTAATAACTCCTCTCACAGTTGGTTTCTTCTCACCAAGCTGCTCACCTATTGCAGATTCAGTCTTCCCAGCCTGGTGCAGGTCTTTGTTTCTGGTGTCAGCTCTTTGGTCTCTTTGGCTATGGTGGAGTTTGGAGTGTGACTGTCTGAGGTTGTGGACAGGTGGAGTTTGGAGTGTGACTGTCTGAGGTTGTGGACAGGTGGAGTTTGGAGTGTGACTGTCTGAGGTTGTGGACAGGTGGAGTTTGGAGTGTGACTGTCTGAGGTTGTGGACAGGTGGAGTTTGGGGTTGTGGACAGGTGGAGTTTGGAGTGTGACTGTCTGAGGTTGTGGACAGGTGGAGTTTGGAGTGTGACTGTCTGAGGTTGTGGACAGGTGGAGTTTGGAGTGTGACTGTCTGAGGTTGTGGACAGGTGGAGTTTGGAGTGTGACTGTCTGAGGTTGTGGACAGGTGGAGTTTGGAGTGTGACTGTCTGAGGTTGTGGACAGGTGGAGTTTGGAGTGTGACTGTCTGAGGTTGTGGACAGGTGGAGTTTGGAGTGTGACTGTCTGAGGTTGTGGACAGGTGGAGTTTGGAGTGTGACTGTCTGAGGTTGTGGACAGGTGGAGTTTGGAGTGTGACTGTCTGAGGTTGTGGACAGGTGGAGTTTGGAGTGTGACTGTCTGAGGTTGTGGACAGGTGGAGTTTGGAGTGTGACTGTCTGAGGTTGTGGACAGGTGGAGTTTGGAGTGTGACTGTCTGAGGTTGTGGACAGGTGGAGTTTGGAGTGTGACTGTCTGAGGTTGTGGACAGGTGGAGTTCAAACAGGTTCCATTAATACAGGTAACGAGTGGAGGACAGAGGAGCCTTTTACAGAAGAAGTTACGGGTCTGTGAGAGCCAGAAATATTGCTTGTTTGTTTTTCACAAAATACTTATTTTCCACCATAATTTGCAAATAAATTCTTTAATAATCAGATAATGTGATTTTCTGGATTTTTTTTTTCTCATTTTGTCTCTCATAGTTGATAAAAAGTACAGATCTCTCTCTTTTTAAGTGGGAGAACTTGAACAATTGGTGTGTGACTAAATA
>CACRXE010000054.1:340000-387388 GCA_902685375.1 Neostethus bicornis | reverse complement strand
GGTTACCATGGTGAGGGTAGGAACGTAGATCCTGGTTACCATGGTGAGGGTAGGAACGTAGGTCCTGGTTACCATGGTGAGGGTAAGAACATAGATCCTGGTTACCATGGTGAGGATAGGAACGTAGATCCTGGTTACCATGGTGAGGGTAGGAACATAGATCCTGGTTACCATGGTGAGGGTAGGAACGTAGATCCTGGTTACCATGGTGAGGGTAGGAACGTAGATCCTGGTTACCATGGTGAGGGTAGGAACGTAGATCCTGGTTACCATGGTGATGGTAGGAACATAGATCCTGGTTACCATGGTGAGGGTAGGAACATAGATCCTGGTTACCATGGTGAGGGTAGGAACGTAGATCCTGGTTACCATGGTGAGGGTGGGAACGTAGATCCTGGTTACCATGGTGAGGGTAGGAACGTAGATCCTGTTTACCATGGTGAGGGTAGGAACGTACATCCTGGTTAACTTGGTGAGGGTAGGAACTTAGATCCTGGTTACCATGGTGAGGGCAGGAACGTAGATCCTGGTTACCATGGTGAGAATAGGAACATAGATTCTGGTTACCATGGTGAGGGTAGGAACGTAGATCCTGGTTACCATGGTGAGGGTAGGAACGTAGATTCTGGTTACCATGATGAGGGTAGGAACATAGATCCTGGTTACCACTGTGAGGGTAGGAACCTAGATTCTGGTTACCATGGTGAGGGTGGGAACGTAGATTCTGGTTACCATGGTGAGGGTAGGAACGTAGATCCTGGTTACCATAGTGAGGGTAGGAACGTAGATCCTGGTTACCATGGTGAGGGTAGGAACGTAGATCCTGGTTAACTTGGTGAGGGTAGGAACGTAGATCCTGGTTACCACGGTGAGGGTAGGAACGTAGATCCTGGTTACCATGGTGAGGGTAGGAACGTAGATCCTGGTTAACTTGGTGAGGGTAGGAACGTAGATCCTGGTTAACTTGGTGAGGGTAGGAACGAAGATCCTGGTTACCATGGTGAGGGTAGGAAAGTAGATCCTGGTTACCATGGTGAGGGTAAGAACATAGATCCTGGTTACCATGGTGAGGATAGGAACGTAGATCCTGGTTACCATGGTGAGGGTAGGAACATAGATCCTGGTTACCATGGTGAGGGTAGGAACGTAGATCCTGGTTACCATGGTGAGGGTAGGAACGTAGATCCTGGTTACCATGGTGAGGGTAGGAACGTAGATCCTGGTTACCATGGTGATGGTAGGAACATAGATCCTGGTTACCATGGTGAGGGTAGGAACATAGATCCTGGTTACCATGGTGAGGGTAGGAACGTAGATCCTGGTTACCATGGTGAGGGTGGGAACGTAGATCCTGGTTACCATGGTGAGGGTAGGAACGTAGATCCTGTTTACCATGGTGAGGGTAGGAACGTACATCCTGGTTAACTTGGTGAGGGTAGGAACTTAGATCCTGGTTACCATGGTGAGGGTAGGAACATAGATCCTGGTTACCATGGTGAGGGTAGGAACATAGATCCTGGTTACCATGGTGAGGGTAGGAACGTAGATCCTGTTTACCATGGTGAGGGTAGGAACGTACATCCTGGTTAACTTGGTGAGGGTAGGAACGTAGATCCTGGTTACCATGGTGAGGGTAGGAACATAGATCCTGGTTACCATGGTGAGGGTAGGAACATAGATCCTGGTTACCATGGTGAGGGTAGGAACGTAGATCCTGGTTACCATGGTGAGGGTAGGAACGTAGATCCTGGTTACCATGGTGAGGGTAGGAACATAGATCCTGGTTACCATGGTGAGGGTAGGAGCGTAGATCCTGTTTACCATGGTGAGGGTAGGAACGTAGATCCTGGTTACCATGGTGAGGGTAGGAACGTACATCCTGGTTAACTTGGTGAGGGTAGGAACTTAGATCCTGGTTACCATGGTGAGGGTAGGAACATAGATCCTGGTTACCATGGTGAGGGTGGGAACGTAGATCCTGGTTACCATGGTGAGGGTAGGAACGTAGATCCTGTTTACCATGGTGAGGGTAGGAACGTACATCCTGGTTAACTTGGTGAGGGTAGGAACGTAGATCCTGGTTACCATGGTGAGGGTAGGAACATAGATCCTGGTTACCATGGTGAGGGTAGGAACATAGATCCTGGTTACCATGGTGAGGGTAGGAACGTAGATCCTGGTTACCATGGTGAGGGTAGGAACGTAGATCCTGGTTACCATGGTGAGGGTAGGAACATAGATCCTGGTTACCATGGTGAGGGTAGGAGCGTAGATCCTGTTTACCATGGTGAGGGTAGGAACGTAGATCCTGGTTACCATGGTGAGGGTAGGAACGTAGATCCTGGTTACCATGGTGAGGGTAGGAACGTAGATCCTGGTTACCATGGTGAGGGTAGGAACGTAGGTCCTGGTTACCATGGTGAGGGTAAGAACATAGATCCTGGTTACCATGGTGAGGATAGGAACGTAGATCCTGGTTACCATGGTGAGGGTAGGAACATAGATCCTGGTTACCATGGTGAGGGTAGGAACGTAGATCCTGGTTACCATGGTGAGGGTAGGAACGTAGATCCTGGTTACCATGGTGAGGGTAGGAACGTAGATCCTGGTTACCATGGTGATGGTAGGAACATAGATCCTGGTTACCATGGTGAGGGTAGGAACATAGATCCTGGTTACCATGGTGAGGGTAGGAACGTAGATCCTGGTTACCATGGTGAGGGTGGGAACGTAGATCCTGGTTACCATGGTGAGGGTAGGAACGTAGATCCTGTTTACCATGGTGAGGGTAGGAACGTACATCCTGGTTAACTTGGTGAGGGTAGGAACATAGATCCTGGTTACCATGGTGAGGGCAGGAACGTAGATCCTGGTTACCATGGTGAGAATAGGAACATAGATTCTGGTTACCATGGTGAGGGTAGGAACGTAGATCCTGGTTACCATGGTGAGGGTAGGAACGTAGATTCTGGTTACCATGATGAGGGTAGGAACATAGATCCTGGTTACCACTGTGAGGGTAGGAACCTAGATTCTGGTTACCATGGTGAGGGTGGGAACGTAGATTCTGGTTACCATGGTGAGGGTAGGAACATAGATCCTGGTTACCATAGTGAGGGTAGGAACGTAGATCCTGGTTACCATGGTGAGGGTAGGAACGTAGATCCTGGTTAACTTGGTGAGGGTAGGAACGTAGATCCTGGTTACCATGGTGAGGGTAGGAACGTAGATCCTGGTTACCATGGTGAGGGTAGGAACGTAGATCCTGGTTAACTTGGTGAGGGTAGGAACGTAGATCCTGGTTAACTTGGTGAGGGTAGGAACGAAGATCCTGGTTACCATGGTGAGGGTAGGAAAGTAGATCCTGGTTACCATGGTGAGGGTAAGAACATAGATCCTGGTTACCATGGTGAGGATAGGAACGTAGATCCTGGTTACCATGGTGAGGGTAGGAACATAGATCCTGGTTACCATGGTGAGGGTAGGAACGTAGATCCTGGTTACCATGGTGAGGGTAGGAACGTAGATCCTGGTTACCATGGTGAGGGTAGGAACGTAGATCCTGGTTACCATGGTGATGGTAGGAACATAGATCCTGGTTACCATGGTGAGGGTAGGAACATAGATCCTGGTTACCATGGTGAGGGTAGGAACGTAGATCCTGGTTACCATGGTGAGGGTGGGAACGTAGATCCTGGTTACCATGGTGAGGGTAGGAACGTAGATCCTGTTTACCATGGTGAGGGTAGGAACGTACATCCTGGTTAACTTGGTGAGGGTAGGAACTTAGATCCTGGTTACCATGGTGAGGGTAGGAACGTAGATCCTGGTTACCATGGTGAGAATAGGAACATAGATTCTGGTTACCATGGTGAGGGTAGGAACGTAGATCCTGGTTACCATGGTGAGGGTAGGAACGTAGATCCTGGTTACCATGGTGAGGGTAGGAACATAGATCCTGGTTACCACTGTGAGGGTAGGAACCTAGATTCTGGTTACCATGGTCAGGGTGGGAACGTAGATTCTGGTTACCATGGTGAGGGTAGGAACATAGATCCTGGTTACCATAGTGAGGGTAGGAACGTAGATCCTGGTTACCATGGTGAGGGTAGGAACGTAGATCCTGGTTAACTTGGTGAGGGTAGGAACGTAGATCCTGGTTACCACGGTGAGGGTAGGAACGTAGATCCTGGTTACCATGGTGAGGGTAGGAACGTAGATCCTGGTTAACTTGGTGAGGGTAGGAACGTAGATCCTGGTTAACTTGGTGAGGGTAGGAACGAAGATCCTGGTTACCATGGTGAGGGTAGGAACGTAGATCCTGGTTACCATGGTGAGGGTAGGAACGTAGATCCCGGTTACCATGGTGAGGGTAGGTACGTAGATCCTGGTTACCATGGTGAGAATAGGAACAAAGATTCTGGTTACCATGGTGAGGGTAGGAACGTAGATCCTGGTTACCATGGTGAGGGTAGGAACGTAGATCCTGGTTACCATGGTGAGGGTAGGAACGTAGATTTTGGTTACCATGGTGAGGGTAGGAAGGTAGATCCTGGTTACCATGGTGAGGGTAGGAACGTAGATCCTGGTTACCATGGTGAGGGTAGGAACGTAGATCCTGGTTACCATGGTGAGGGTAGGAACATAGATCCTGGTTACCATGGTGAGGGTAGGAACGTAGATCCTGGTTACCATGGTGAGGGTAGGAACGTAGATCCTGGTTACCATGGTGAGGGTAGGAACGTACATCCTGGTTACCATGGTGAGGGTAAGAACGTAGATCCTGGTTACCATGGTGAGGGTAGGAACGTAGATCCTGGTTACCATGGTGAGGGTAGGAACGTAGATCCTGGTTACCATGGTGAGGGTAGGAACATAGATCCTGGTTACCATGGTGAGGGTAGGAACATAGATTTTGGTTACCATGGTGAGGGTAGGAACGTAGATCCTGGTTACCATGGTGAGGGTAGGAACGTAGATCCCGGTTACCATGGTGAGGGTAGGAACGTAGATCCTGGTTAACATGGTGAGGGTAGGAACGAAGATCCTGGTTACCATGGTGAGGGTAGGAACGTAGATCCTGGTTACCATGGTGAGGGTAGGAACGTAGATCCTGGTTACCATGGTGAGAATAGGAACAAAGATTCTGGTTACCATGGTGAGGGTAGGAACGTAGATCCTGGTTACCATGGTGAGGGTAGGAACATAGATCCTGGTTACCATGGTGAGGGTAGGAACGTAGATCCTGGTTAACTTGGTGAGGGTAGGAACGAAGATCCTGGTTACCATGGTGAGGGTAGGAACGTAGATCCTGGTTACCATGGTGAGGGTAGGAACGTAGATCCTGGTTACCATGGTGAGGGTAGGAACGTAGATCCTGGTTACCATGGTGAGAATAGGAACAAAGATTCTGGTTACCATGGTGAGGGTAGGAACGTAGATCCTGGTTACCATGGTGAGGGTATGAACATAGATCCTGGTTACCATGGTGAGGGTAGGAACGTAGATCCTGGTTAACTTGGTGAGGGTAGGAACGAAGATCCTGGTTACCATGGTGAGAATAGGAACAAAGATTCTGGTTACCATGGTGAGGGTAGGAACGTAGATCCTGGTTACCATGGTGAGGGTAGGAACATAGATCCTGGTTACCATGGTGAGGGTAGGAACGTAGATTTTGGTTACCATGGTGAGGGTAGGAACGTAGATCCTGGTTACCATGGTGAGGGTAGGAACGTAGATCCTGGTTACCATGGTGAGGGTAGGAACGTAGATCCTGGTTACCATGGTGAGGGTAGGAACATAGATCCTGGTTACCATGGTGAGGGTAGGAACGTAGATCCTGGTTACCATGGTGAGGGTAGGAACGTAGATCCTGGTTACCATGGTGAGGGTAGGAACGTAGATCCTGGTTACCATGGTGAGGGTAGGAACGTAGATCCTGGTTACCATGGTGAGGGTAGGAACGTAGATCCTGGTTACCATGGTGAGGGTAGGAACATAGATCCTGGTTACCATGGTGAGGGTAGGAACGTAGATTTTGGTTACCATGGTGAGGGTAGGAACGTAGATCCTGGTTACCATGGTGAGGGTAGGAACGTAGATCCCGGTTACCATGGTGAGGGTAGGAACGTAGATCCTGGTTAACATGGTGAGGGTAGGAACGAAGATCCTGGTTACCATGGTGAGGGTAGGAACGTAGATCCTGGTTACCATGTGAGGGTAGGAACGTAGATCCTGGTTACCATGGTGAGGGTAGGAACGTAGATCCTGGTTACCATGGTGAGAATAGGAACAAAGATTCTGGTTACCATGGTGAGGGTAGGAACGTAGATCCTGGTTACCATGGTGAGGGTAGGAACGTAGATCCTGGTTACCATGGTGAGGGTAGGAACGTAGATCCTGGTTAACTTGGTGAGGGTAGGAACGAAGATCCTGGTTACCATGGTGAGGGTAGGAACGTAGATCCTGGTTACCATGGTGAGGGTAGGAACGTAGATCCTGGTTACCATGGTGAGAATAGGAACAAAGATTCTGGTTACCATGGTGAGGGTAGGAACGTAGATCCTGGTTACCATGGTGAGGGTATGAACATAGATCCTGGTTACCATGGTGAGGGTAGGAACGTAGATCCTGGTTAACTTGGTGAGGGTAGGAACGAAGATCCTGGTTACCATGGTGAGGGTAGGAACGTAGATCCTGGTTACCATGGTGAGGGTAGGAACGTAGATCCTGGTTACCATGGTGAGGGTAGGAACGTAGATCCTGGTTACCATGGTGAGAATAGGAACAAAGATTCTGGTTACCATGGTGAGGGTAGGAACGTAGATCCTGGTTACCATGGTGAGGGTAGGAACATAGATCCTGGTTACCATGGTGAGGGTAGGAACGTAGATTTTGGCTACCATGGTGAGGGTAGGAACGTAGATCCTGGTTACCATGGTGAGGGTAGGAACGTAGATCCTGGTTACCATGGTGAGGGTAGGAACGTAGATCCCGGTTACCATGGTGAGGGTAGGAACGTAGATCCTGGTTACCATGGTGAGGGTAGGAACGTAGATCCTGGTTACCATGGTGAGGGTAGGAACGTAGATCCCGGTTACCATGGTGAGGGTAGGAACGAATATCCTGGTTACCATGGTGAGGGTAGGAACGTAGATCCTGGTTACCATGGTGAGAATAGGAACAAAGATTCTGGTTACCATGGTGAGGGTAGGAACGTAGATCCTGGTTACCATGGTGAGGGTAGGAACATAGATCCTGGTTACCATGGTGAGGGTAGGAACGTAGATTTTGGTTACCATGGTGAGGGTAGGAACGTAGATACTGGTTACCATGGTGAGGGTAGGAACGTAGATCCTGGTTACCATGGTGAGAATAGGAACAAAGATTCTGGTTACCATGGTGAGGGTAGGAACGTAGATCCTGGTTACCATGGTGAGGGTAGGAACATAGATCCTGGTTACCATGGTGAGGGTAGGAACGTAGATCCTGGTTACCATGGTGAGGGTAGGAACATAGATCCTGGTTACCATGGTGAGGGTAGGAACGTAGATCCTGGTTACCATGGTGAGGGTAAGAACGTAGATTCTGGTTACCATGATGAGGGTAGGAACATAGATCCTGGTTACCACTGTGAGGGTAGGAACTTAGATTCTGGTTACCATGGTGAGGGTAGGAACGTAGATCCTGGTTACCATGGTGAGGGTAGGAACGTAGATCCTGGTTAACTTGGTGAGGGTAGGAACGAATATCCTGGTTACCATGGTGAGGGTAGGAACGTAGATCCTGGTTACCATGGTGAGAATAGGAACAAAGATTCTGGTTACCATGGTGAGGGTAGGAACGTAGATCCTGGTTACCATGGTGAGGGTAGGAACTTAGATCCTGGTTACCATGGTGAGGGTAGGAACGTAGATCCTGGTTACCATGGTGAGGGTAGGAATATAGATCCTGGTTACCATGGTGAGGGTAGGAACGTAGATCCTGGTTACCATGGTGAGGGTGGGAACGTAGATCCTGGTTACCATGGTGAGGGTAGGAACGTAGATCCTGTTTACCATGGTGAGGGTAGGAACGTAGATCCTGGTTAACTTGGTGAGGGTAGGAACTTAGATCCTGGTTACCATGGTGAGGGTAGGAACGTAGATCCTGGTTACCATGGTGAGAATAGGAACATAGATTCTGGTTACCATGGTGAGGGTAGGAACGTAGATCCTGGTTACCATGGTGAGGGTAGGAACATAGATCCTGGTTACCATGGTGAGGGTAGGAACATAGATCCTGGTTACCATGGTGAGGGTAGGAACATAGATCCTGGTTACCATGGTGAGGGTAGGAACGTAGATCCTGGTTACCATGGTGAGGGTAGGAACGTAGATCCTGGTTACCATGGTGAGGGTAGGAACGTAGATCCTGGTTACCATGGTGAGGGTAAGAACGTACATCCTGGTTACCATGGTGAGGGTAGGAACGTAGATCCTGGTTACCATGGTGAGGGTAGGAACGTAGATCCTTGTTACCATGGTGAGGGTAGGAACGTAGATCCTGGTTACCATGGTGAGGGTAAGAACATAGATCCTGGTTACCATGGTGAGGATAGGAACGTAGATCCTGGTTACCATGGTGAGGGTAGGAACGTAGATCCTGGTTACCATGGTGAGGGTAGGAACGTAGATCCTGGTTACCATGGTGAGGGTAGGAACGTAGATCCTGGTTACCATGGTGAGGGTAGGAACGTAGATCCTGGTTACCATGGTGAGGGTAGGAATATAGATCCTGGTTACCATGGTGAGGGTAGGAACGTAGATCCTGGTTACCATGGTGAGGGTGGGAACGTAGATCCTGGTTACCATGGTGAGGGTAGGAACGTAGATCCTGTTTACCATGGTGAGGGTAGGAACGTAGATCCTGGTTAACTTGGTGAGGGTAGGAACTTAGATCCTGGTTACCATGGTGAGGGTAGGAACGTAGATCCTGGTTACCATGGTGAGAATAGGAACATAGATTCTGGTTACCATGGTGAGGGTAGGAACGTAGATCCTGGTTACCATGGTGAGGGTAGGAACATAGATTCTGGTTACCATGATGAGGGTAGGAACATAGATCCTGGTTACCACTGTGAGGGTAGGAACCTAGATTCTGGTTACCATGGTCAGGGTTGGAACGTAGATTCTGGTTACCATGGTGAGGGTAGGAACATAGATCCTGGTTACCATGGTGAGGGTAGGAACGTAGATCCTGGTTACCATGGTGAGGGTAGGAACGTAGATCCCGGTTACCATGGTGAGGGTAGGAACGTAGATCCTGGTTACCATGGTGAGGGTAGGAACGTAGATCCTGGTTACCATGGTGAGGGTAGGAACGTAGATCCTGGTTACCATGGTGAGGGTAGGAACGTAGATCCCGGTTACCATGGTGAGGGTAGGAACGAATATCCTGGTTACCATGGTGAGGGTAGGAACGTAGATCCTGGTTACCATGGTGAGAATAGGAACAAAGATTCTGGTTACCATGGTGAGGGTAGGAACGTAGATCCTGGTTACCATGGTGAGGGTAGGAACATAGATCCTGGTTACCATGGTGAGGGTAGGAACGTAGATTTTGGTTACCATGGTGAGGGTAGGAACGTAGATACTGGTTACCATGGTGAGGGTAGGAACGTAGATCCTGGTTACCATGGTGAGAATAGGAACAAAGATTCTGGTTACCATGGTGAGGGTAGGAACGTAGATCCTGGTTACCATGGTGAGGGTAGGAACATAGATCCTGGTTACCATGGTGAGGGTAGGAACGTAGATCCTGGTTACCATGGTGAGGGTAGGAACATAGATCCTGGTTACCATGGTGAGGGTAGGAACGTAGATCCTGGTTACCATGGTGAGGGTAAGAACGTAGATTCTGGTTACCATGATGAGGGTAGGAACATAGATCCTGGTTACCACTGTGAGGGTAGGAACTTAGATTCTGGTTACCATGGTGAGGGTAGGAACGTAGATCCTGGTTACCATGGTGAGGGTAGGAACGTAGATCCTGGTTAACTTGGTGAGGGTAGGAACGAATATCCTGGTTACCATGGTGAGGGTAGGAACGTAGATCCTGGTTACCATGGTGAGAATAGGAACAAAGATTCTGGTTACCATGGTGAGGGTAGGAACGTAGATCCTGGTTACCATGGTGAGGGTAGGAACATAGATCCTGGTTACCATGGTGAGGGTAGGAACGTAGATCCTGGTTACCATGGTGAGGGTAGGAATATAGATCCTGGTTACCATGGTGAGGGTAGGAACGTAGATCATGGTTACCATGGTGAGGGTGGGAACGTAGATCCTGGTTACCATGGTGAGGGTAGGAACGTAGATCCTGTTTACCATGGTGAGGGTAGGAACGTAGATCCTGGTTAACTTGGTGAGGGTAGGAACTTAGATCCTGGTTACCATGGTGAGGGTAGGAACGTAGATCCTGGTTACCATGGTGAGAATAGGAACATAGATTCTGGTTACCATGGTGAGGGTAGGAACGTAGATCCTGGTTACCATGGTGAGGGTAGGAACGTAGATTCTGGTTACCATGATGAGGGTAGGAACATAGATCCTGGTTACCACTGTGAGGGTAGGAACCTAGATTCTGGTTACCATGGTCAGGGTGGGAACGTAGATTCTGGTTACCATGGTGAGGGTAGGAACATAGATCCTGGTTACCATGGTGAGGGTAGGAACGTAGATCCTGGTTACCATGGTGAGGGTAGGAACGTAGATCCCGGTTACCATGGTGAGGGTAGGAACATAGATTCTGGTTACCATGATGAGGGTAGGAACATAGATCCTGGTTACCATGGTGAGGGTAGGAACGTAGATTTTGGTTACCATGGTGAGGGTAGGAACGTAGATACTGGTTACCATGGTGAGGGTAGGAACGTAGATCCTGGTTACCATGGTGAGAATAGGAACAAAGATTCTGGTTACCATGGTGAGGGTAGGAACGTAGATCCTGGTTACCATGGTGAGGGTAGGAACATAGATCCTGGTTACCATGGTGAGGGTAGGAACGTAGATCCTGGTTACCATGGTGAGGGTAGGAACATAGATCCTGGTTACCATGGTGAGGGTAGGAACGTAGATCCTGGTTACCATGGTGAGGGTAAGAACGTAGATTCTGGTTACCATGATGAGGGTAGGAACATAGATCCTGGTTACCACTGTGAGGGTAGGAACTTAGATTCTGGTTACCATGGTGAGGGTAGGAACGTAGATCCTGGTTACCATGGTGAGGGTAGGAACGTAGATCCTGGTTAACTTGGTGAGGGTAGGAACGAATATCCTGGTTACCATGGTGAGGGTAGGAACGTAGATCCTGGTTACCATGGTGAGAATAGGAACAAAGATTCTGGTTACCATGGTGAGGGTAGGAACGTAGATCCTGGTTACCATGGTGAGGGTAGGAACTTAGATCCTGGTTACCATGGTGAGGGTAGGAACGTAGATCCTGGTTACCATGGTGAGGGTAGGAATATAGATCCTGGTTACCATGGTGAGGGTAGGAACGTAGATCCTGGTTACCATGGTGAGGGTGGGAACGTAGATCCTGGTTACCATGGTGAGGGTAGGAACGTAGATCCTGTTTACCATGGTGAGGGTAGGAACGTAGATCCTGGTTAACTTGGTGAGGGTAGGAACTTAGATCCTGGTTACCATGGTGAGGGTAGGAACGTAGATCCTGGTTACCATGGTGAGAATAGGAACATAGATTCTGGTTACCATGGTGAGGGTAGGAACGTAGATCCTGGTTACCATGGTGAGGGTAGGAACATAGATCCTGGTTACCATGGTGAGGGTAGGAACATAGATCCTGGTTACCATGGTGAGGGTAGGAACATAGATCCTGGTTACCATGGTGAGGGTAGGAACGTAGATCCTGGTTACCATGGTGAGGGTAGGAACGTAGATCCTGGTTACCATGGTGAGGGTAGGAACGTAGATCCTGGTTACCATGGTGAGGGTAAGAACGTACATCCTGGTTACCATGGTGAGGGTAGGAACGTAGATCCTGGTTACCATGGTGAGGGTAGGAACGTAGATCCTGGTTACCATGGTGAGGGTAGGAACGTAGATCCTGGTTACCATGGTGAGGGTAAGAACATAGATCCTGGTTACCATGGTGAGGATAGGAACGTAGATCCTGGTTACCATGGTGAGGGTAGGAACATAGATCCTGGTTACCATGGTGAGGGTAGGAACGTAGATCCTGGTTACCATGGTGAGGGTAGGAACGTAGATCCTGGTTACCATGGTGAGGGTAGGAACGTAGATCCTGGTTACCATGGTGAGGGTAGGAATATAGATCCTGGTTACCATGGTGAGGGTAGGAACGTAGATCCTGGTTACCATGGTGAGGGTGGGAACGTAGATCCTGGTTACCATGGTGAGGGTAGGAACATAGATCCTGGTTACCATGGTGAGGGTAGGAACGTAGATCCTGGTTAACTTGGTGAGGGTAGGAACTTAGATCCTGGTTACCATGGTGAGGGTAGGAACGTAGATCCTGGTTACCATGGTGAGAATAGGAACATAGATTCTGGTTACCATGGTGAGGGTAGGAACGTAGATCCTGGTTACCATGGTGAGGGTAGGAACATAGATTCTGGTTACCATGATGAGGGTAGGAACATAGATCCTGGTTACCACTGTGAGGGTAGGAACCTAGATTCTGGTTACCATGGTCAGGGTGGGAACGTAGATTCTGGTTACCATGGTGAGGGTAGGAACATAGATCCTGGTTACCATGGTGAGGGTAGGAACGTAGATCCTGGTTACCATGGTGAGGGTAGGAACGTAGATCCCGGTTACCATGGTGAGGGTAGGAACGTAGATCCTGGTTACCATGGTGAGGGTAGGAACGTAGATCCTGGTTACCATGGTGAGGGTAGGAACGTAGATCCTGGTTACCATGGTGAGGGTAGGAACGTAGATCCCGGTTACCATGGTGAGGGTAGGAACGAATATCCTGGTTACCATGGTGAGGGTAGGAACGTAGATCCTGGTTACCATGGTGAGAATAGGAACAAAGATTCTGGTTACCATGGTGAGGGTAGGAACGTAGATCCTGGTTACCATGGTGAGGGTAGGAACATAGATCCTGGTTACCATGGTGAGGGTAGGAACGTAGATTTTGGTTACCATGGTGAGGGTAGGAACGTAGATACTGGTTACCATGGTGAGGGTAGGAACGTAGATCCTGGTTACCATGGTGAGAATAGGAACAAAGATTCTGGTTACCATGGTGAGGGTAGGAACGTAGATCCTGGTTACCATGGTGAGGGTAGGAACATAGATCCTGGTTACCATGGTGAGGGTAGGAACGTAGATCCTGGTTACCATGGTGAGGGTAGGAACATAGATCCTGGTTACCATGGTGAGGGTAGGAACGTAGATCCTGGTTACCATGGTGAGGGTAAGAACGTAGATTCTGGTTACCATGATGAGGGTAGGAACATAGATCCTGGTTACCACTGTGAGGGTAGGAACCTAGATTCTGGTTACCATGGTGAGGGTAGGAACGTAGATCCTGGTTACCATGGTGAGGGTAGGAACGTAGATCCTGGTTAACTTGGTGAGGGTAGGAACGAATATCCTGGTTACCATGGTGAGGGTAGGAACGTAGATCCTGGTTACCATGGTGAGAATAGGAACAAAGATTCTGGTTACCATGGTGAGGGTAGGAACGTAGATCCTGGTTACCATGGTGAGGGTAGGAACATAGATCCTGGTTACCATGGTGAGGGTAGGAACGTAGATCCTGGTTACCATGGTGAGGGTAGGAATATAGATCCTGGTTACCATGGTGAGGGTAGGAACGTAGATCATGGTTACCATGGTGAGGGTGGGAACGTAGATCCTGGTTACCATGGTGAGGGTAGGAACGTAGATCCTGGTTACCATGGTGAGGGTAGGAACGTAGATCCTGGTTAACTTGGTGAGGGTAGGAACTTAGATCCTGGTTACCATGGTGAGGGTAGGAACGTAGATCCTGGTTACCATGGTGAGAATAGGAACATAGATTCTGGTTACCATGGTGAGGGTAGGAACGTAGATCCTGGTTACCATGGTGAGGGTAGGAACGTAGATTCTGGTTACCATGATGAGGGTAGGAACATAGATCCTGGTTACCACTGTGAGGGTAGGAACCTAGATTCTGGTTACCATGGTCAGGGTGGGAACGTAGATTCTGGTTACCATGGTGAGGGTAGGAACATAGATCCTGGTTACCATGGTGAGGGTAGGAACGTAGATCCTGGTTACCATGGTGAGGGTAGGAACGTAGATCCCGGTTACCATGGTGAGGGTAGGAACATAGATTCTGGTTACCATGATGAGGGTAGGAACATAGATCCTGGTTACCACTGTGAGGGTAGGAACCTAGATTCTGGTTACCATGGTCAGGGTGAGAACGTAGATTCTGGTTACCATGGTGAGGGTAGGAACATAGATCCTGGTTACCATGGTGAGGGTAGGAACGTAGATCCTGGTTACCATGGTGAGGGTAGGAACGTAGATCCCGGTTACCATGGTGAGGGTAGGAACGTAGATCCTGGTTACCATGGTGAGGGTAGGAACATAGATCCTGGTTACCATGGTGAGGGTAGGAACGTAGATCCTGGTTACCATGGTGAGGGTAGGAATATAGATCCTGGTTACCATGGTGAGGGTAGGAACGTAGATCCTGGTTACCATGGTGAGGGTGGGAACGTAGATCCTGGTTACCATGGTGAGGGTAGGAACGTAGATCCTGTTTACCATGGTGAGGGTAGGAACGTAGATCCTGGTTAACTTGGTGAGGGTAGGAACTTAGATCCTGGTTACCATGGTGAGGGTAGGAACGTAGATCCTGGTTACCATGGTGAGAATAGGAACATAGATTCTGGTTACCATGGTGAGGGTAGGAACGTAGATCCTGGTTACCATGGTGAGGGTAGGAACGTAGATTCTGGTTACCATGATGAGGGTAGGAACATAGATCCTGGTTACCACTGTGAGGGTAGGAACCTAGATTCTGGTTACCATGGTCAGGGTGGGAACGTAGATTCTGGTTACCATGGTGAGGGTAGGAACATAGATCCTGGTTACCATGGTGAGGGTAGGAACGTAGATCCTGGTTACCATGGTGAGGGTAGGAACGTAGATCCCGGTTACCATGGTGAGGGTAGGAACGTAGATCCTGGTTAACTTGGTGAGGGTAGGAACGAATATCCTGGTTACCATGGTGAGGGTAGGAACGTAGATCCTGGTTACCATGGTGAGAATAGGAACAAAGATTCTGGTTACCATGGTGAGGGTAGGAACGTAGATCCTGGTTACCATGGTGAGGGTAGGAACATAGATCCTGGTTACCATGGTGAGGGTAGGAACGTAGATTTTGGTTACCATGGTGAGGGTAGGAACGTAGATCCTGGTTACCATGGTGAGGGTAGGAACGTAGATCCTGGTTACCATGGTGAGGGTAGGAACGTAGATCCTGGTTACCATGGTGAGAATAGGAACAAAGATTCTGGTTACCATGGTGAGGGTAGGAACGTAGATCCTGGTTACCATGGTGAGGGTAGGAACATAGATCCTGGTTACCATGGTGAGGGTAGGAACGTAGATCCTGGTTACCATGGTGAGGGTAGGAACATAGATCCTGGTTACCATGGTGAGGGTAGGAACGTAGATCCTGGTTACCATGGTGAGGGTAAGAACGTAGATCCTGGTTACCATGGTGAGGGTAGGAACGTAGATCCTGGTTACCATGGTGAGGGTAGGAACATAGATCCTGGTTACCATGGTGAGGGTAGGAACATAGATCCTGGTTACCATGGTGAGGGTAGGAACGTAGATCCTGGTTACCATGGTGAGGGTAGGAACATAGATCCTGGTTACCATGGTGAGGGTAGGAACATAGATCCTGGTTACCATGGTGAGGGTAGGAACGTAGATCCTGGTTACCATGGTGAGGGTAGGAACGTAGATCCTGGTTACCATGGTGAGGGTAGGAACGTAGATCCTGGTTACCATGGTGATGGTAGGAACATAGATCCTGGTTACCATGGTGAGGGTAGGAACATAGATCCTGGTTACCATGGTGAGGGTAGGAACGTAGATCCTGGTTACCATGGTGAGGGTGGGAACGTAGATCCTGGTTACCATGGTGAGGGTAGGAACGTAGATCCTGTTTACCATGGTGAGGGTAGGAACGTACATCCTGGTTAACTTGGTGAGGGTAGGAACTTAGATCCTGGTTACCATGGTGAGGGCAGGAACGTAGATCCTGGTTACCATGGTGAGAATAGGAACATAGATTCTGGTTACCATGGTGAGGGTAGGAACGTAGATCCTGGTTACCATGGTGAGGGTAGGAACGTAGATTCTGGTTACCATGATGAGGGTAGGAACATAGATCCTGGTTACCATGGTGAGGGTAGGAACATAGATCCTGGTTACCATGGTGAGGGTAGGAACATAGATCCTGGTTACCATGGTGAGGGTAGGAACGTAGATCCTGGTTACCATGGTGAGGGTAGGAACATAGATCCTGGTTACCATGGTGAGGGTAGGAACATAGATCCTGGTTACCATGGTGAGGGTAGGAACATAGATCCTGGTTACCATGGTGAGGGTAGGAACGTAGATCCTGGTTACCATGGTGAGGGTAGGAACATAGATCCTGGTTACCATGGTGAGGGTAGGAACATAGATCCTGGTTACCATGGTGAGGGTAGGAACGTAGATCCTGGTTACCATGGTGAGGGTAGGAACGTAGATCCTGGTTACCATGGTGAGGGTAGGAACATAGATCCTGGTTACCATGGTGAGGGTAGGAGCGTAGATCCTGTTTACCATGGTGAGGGTAGGAACGTAGATCCTGGTTACCATGGTGAGGGTAGGAACGTAGATCCTGGTTACCATGGTGAGGGTAGGAACGTAGATCCTGGTTACCATGGTGAGGGTAGGAACGTAGGTCCTGGTTACCATGGTGAGGGTAAGAACATAGATCCTGGTTACCATGGTGAGGATAGGAACGTAGATCCTGGTTACCATGGTGAGGGTAGGAACATAGATCCTGGTTACCATGGTGAGGGTAGGAACGTAGATCCTGGTTACCATGGTGAGGGTAGGAACGTAGATCCTGGTTACCATGGTGAGGGTAGGAACGTAGATCCTGGTTACCATGGTGATGGTAGGAACATAGATCCTGGTTACCATGGTGAGGGTAGGAACATAGATCCTGGTTACCATGGTGAGGGTAGGAACGTAGATCCTGGTTACCATGGTGAGGGTGGGAACGTAGATCCTGGTTACCATGGTGAGGGTAGGAACGTAGATCCTGTTTACCATGGTGAGGGTAGGAACGTACATCCTGGTTAACTTGGTGAGGGTAGGAACTTAGATCCTGGTTACCATGGTGAGGGCAGGAACGTAGATCCTGGTTACCATGGTGAGAATAGGAACATAGATTCTGGTTACCATGGTGAGGGTAGGAACGTAGATCCTGGTTACCATGGTGAGGGTAGGAACGTAGATTCTGGTTACCATGATGAGGGTAGGAACATAGATCCTGGTTACCACTGTGAGGGTAGGAACCTAGATTCTGGTTACCATGGTGAGGGTGGGAACGTAGATTCTGGTTACCATGGTGAGGGTAGGAACATAGATCCTGGTTACCATGGTGAGGGTAGGAACGTAGATCCTGGTTACCATGGTGAGGGTAGGAACGTAGATCCTGGTTAACTTGGTGAGGGTAGGAACGTAGATCCTGGTTACCATGGTGAGGGTAGGAACGTAGATCCTGGTTACCATGGTGAGGGTAGGAACGTAGATCCTGGTTAACTTGGTGAGGGTAGGAACGTAGATCCTGGTTAACTTGGTGAGGGTAGGAACGAAGATCCTGGTTACCATGGTGAGGGTAGGAACGTAGATCCTGGTTACCATGGTGAGGGTAAGAACATAGATCCTGGTTACCATGGTGAGGATAGGAACGTAGATCCTGGTTACCATGGTGAGGGTAGGAACATAGATCCTGGTTACCATGGTGAGGGTAGGAACGTAGATCCTGGTTACCATGGTGAGGGTAGGAACGTAGATCCTGGTTACCATGGTGAGGGTAGGAACGTAGATCCTGGTTACCATGGTGATGGTAGGAACATAGATCCTGGTTACCATGGTGAGGGTAGGAACATAGATCCTGGTTACCATGGTGAGGGTAGGAACGTAGATCCTGGTTACCATGGTGAGGGTGGGAACGTAGATCCTGGTTACCATGGTGAGGGTAGGAACGTAGATCCTGTTTACCATGGTGAGGGTAGGAACGTACATCCTGGTTAACTTGGTGAGGGTAGGAACTTAGATCCTGGTTACCATGGTGAGGGCAGGAACGTAGATCCTGGTTACCATGGTGAGAATAGGAACATAGATTCTGGTTACCATGGTGAGGGTAGGAACGTAGATCCTGGTTACCATGGTGAGGGTAGGAACGTAGATTCTGGTTACCATGATGAGGGTAGGAACATAGATCCTGGTTACCACTGTGAGGGTAGGAACCTAGATTCTGGTTACCATGGTGAGGGTGGGAACGTAGATTCTGGTTACCATGGTGAGGGTAGGAACATAGATCCTGGTTACCATGGTGAGGGTAGGAACGTAGATCCTGGTTACCATGGTGAGGGTAGGAACGTAGATCCTGGTTAACTTGGTGAGGGTAGGAACGTAGATCCTGGTTACCACGGTGAGGGTAGGAACGTAGATCCTGGTTACCATGGTGAGGGTAGGAACGTAGATCCTGGTTAACTTGGTGAGGGTAGGAACGTAGATCCTGGTTAACTTGGTGAGGGTAGGAACGAAGATCCTGGTTACCATGGTGAGGGTAGGAACGTAGATCCTGGTTACCATGGTGAGGGTAGGAACGTAGATCCCGGTTACCATGGTGAGGGTAGGTACGTAGATCCTGGTTACCATGGTGAGAATAGGAACAAAGATTCTGGTTACCATGGTGAGGGTAGGAACGTAGATCCTGGTTACCATGGTGAGGGTAGGAACGTAGATCCTGGTTACCATGGTGAGGGTAGGAACGTAGATTTTGGTTACCATGGTGAGGGTAGGAAGGTAGATCCTGGTTACCATGGTGAGGGTAGGAACGTAGATCCTGGTTACCATGGTGAGGGTAGGAACGTAGATCCTGGTTACCATGGTGAGGGTAGGAACATAGATCCTGGTTACCATGGTGAGGGTAGGAACGTAGATCCTGGTTACCATGGTGAGGGTAGGAACGTAGATCCTGGTTACCATGGTGAGGGTAGGAACGTACATCCTGGTTACCATGGTGAGGGTAAGAACGTAGATCCTGGTTACCATGGTGAGGGTAGGAACGTAGATCCTGGTTACCATGGTGAGGGTAGGAACGTAGATCCTGGTTACCATGGTGAGGGTAGGAACATAGATCCTGGTTACCATGGTGAGGGTAGGAACATAGATTTTGGTTACCATGGTGAGGGTAGGAACGTAGATCCTGGTTACCATGGTGAGGGTAGGAACGTAGATCCCGGTTACCATGGTGAGGGTAGGAACGTAGATCCTGGTTAACATGGTGAGGGTAGGAACGAAGATCCTGGTTACCATGGTGAGGGTAGGAACGTAGATCCTGGTTACCATGGTGAGGGTAGGAACGTAGATCCTGGTTACCATGGTGAGAATAGGAACAAAGATTCTGGTTACCATGGTGAGGGTAGGAACGTAGATCCTGGTTACCATGGTGAGGGTAGGAACATAGATCCTGGTTACCATGGTGAGGGTAGGAACGTAGATCCTGGTTAACTTGGTGAGGGTAGGAACGAAGATCCTGGTTACCATGGTGAGGGTAGGAACGTAGATCCTGGTTACCATGGTGAGGGTAGGAACGTAGATCCTGGTTACCATGGTGAGGGTAGGAACGTAGATCCTGGTTACCATGGTGAGAATAGGAACAAAGATTCTGGTTACCATGGTGAGGGTAGGAACGTAGATCCTGGTTACCATGGTGAGGGTATGAACATAGATCCTGGTTACCATGGTGAGGGTAGGAACGTAGATCCTGGTTAACTTGGTGAGGGTAGGAACGAAGATCCTGGTTACCATGGTGAGAATAGGAACAAAGATTCTGGTTACCATGGTGAGGGTAGGAACGTAGATCCTGGTTACCATGGTGAGGGTAGGAACATAGATCCTGGTTACCATGGTGAGGGTAGGAACGTAGATTTTGGTTACCATGGTGAGGGTAGGAACGTAGATCCTGGTTACCATGGTGAGGGTAGGAACGTAGATCCTGGTTACCATGGTGAGGGTAGGAACGTAGATCCTGGTTACCATGGTGAGGGTAGGAACATAGATCCTGGTTACCATGGTGAGGGTAGGAACGTAGATCCTGGTTACCATGGTGAGGGTAGGAACGTAGATCCTGGTTACCATGGTGAGGGTAGGAACGTAGATCCTGGTTACCATGGTGAGGGTAGGAACGTAGATCCTGGTTACCATGGTGAGGGTAGGAACATAGATCCTGGTTACCATGGTGAGGGTAGGAACGTAGATTTTGGTTACCATGGTGAGGGTAGGAACGTAGATCCTGGTTACCATGGTGAGGGTAGGAACGTAGATCCCGGTTACCATGGTGAGGGTAGGAACGTAGATCCTGGTTAACATGGTGAGGGTAGGAACAAAGATCCTGGTTACCATGGTGAGGGTAGGAACGTAGATCCTGGTTACCATGTGAGGGTAGGAACGTAGATCCTGGTTACCATGGTGAGGGTAGGAACGTAGATCCTGGTTACCATGGTGAGAATAGGAACAAAGATTCTGGTTACCATGGTGAGGGTAGGAACGTAGATCCTGGTTACCATGGTGAGGGTAGGAACATAGATCCTGGTTACCATGGTGAGGGTAGGAACGTAGATCCTGGTTAACTTGGTGAGGGTAGGAACGAAGATCCTGGTTACCATGGTGAGGGTAGGAACGTAGATCCTGGTTACCATGGTGAGGGTAGGAACGTAGATCCTGGTTACCATGGTGAGGGTAGGAACGTAGATCCTGGTTACCATGGTGAGAATAGGAACAAAGATTCTGGTTACCATGGTGAGGGTAGGAACGTAGATCCTGGTTACCATGGTGAGGGTATGAACATAGATCCTGGTTACCATGGTGAGGGTAGGAACGTAGATCCTGGTTAACTTGGTGAGGGTAGGAACGAAGATCCTGGTTACCATGGTGAGGGTAGGAACGTAGATCCTGGTTACCATGGTGAGGGTAGGAACGTAGATCCTGGTTACCATGGTGAGGGTAGGAACGTAGATCCTGGTTACCATGGTGAGAATAGGAACAAAGATTCTGGTTACCATGGTGAGGGTAGGAACGTAGATCCTGGTTACCATGGTGAGGGTAGGAACATAGATCCTGGTTACCATGGTGAGGGTAGGAACGTAGATTTTGGCTACCATGGTGAGGGTAGGAACGTAGATCCTGGTTACCATGGTGAGGGTAGGAACGTAGATCCTGGTTACCATGGTGAGGGTAGGAACGTAGATCCTGGTTACCATGGTGAGGGTAGGAACATAGATCCTGGTTACCATGGTGAGGGTAGGAACGTAGATCCTGGTTACCATGGTGAGGGTAGGAACGTAGATCCTGGTTACCATGGTGAGGGTAGGAACGTAGATCCTGGTTACCATGGTGAGGGTAAGAACGTAGATCCTGGTTACCATGGTGAGGGTAGGAACGTAGATCCTGGTTACCATGGTGAGGGTAGGAACATAGATCCTGGTTACCATGGTGAGGGTAGGAACGTAGATCCTGGTTACCATGGTGAGGGTAGGAACGTAGATCCTGGTTACCATGGTGAGGGTAGGAACATAGATCCTGGTTACCATGGTGAGGGTAGGAACATAGATCCTGGTTACCATGGTGAGGGTAGGAACATAGATCCTGGTTACCATGGTGAGGGTAGGAACGTAGATCCTGGTTACCATGGTGAGGGTAGGAACATAGATCCTGGTTACCATGGTGAGGGTAGGAGCGTAGATCCTGTTTACCATGGTGAGGGTAGGAACGTAGATCCTGGTTAACTTGGTGAGGGTAGGGATGAAGATCCTGGTTACCATGGTGAGGGTAGGAACGTAGATTGACTTGTAAATCGAGAGCTTTGCTTTTCGGCTCAGCTCTCTCTTTACCACGACGGACCGAGGCAGCGTGATCTCTGAGTAAGCCCAGCTACCCTGCAGAGGAAGCTCATTTGGGCTGCTTAGATCCGCGATCTCATTCTTTCGGTCACCACCCACAGCTGGTGACCATAGGTGAGGGTGTGAACGTAGATCGACTTGTAAATCAAGAGCTTTTTTTTAAAGTTTAACAGGGCTGAATATTCAAGGCTAAGTAAACCCAAAAATCCTTAATTCCTATTTCGGAACCTGTTATCACTCGCTGGAGGTGCTGGAGCCTATCCTGGTCCGTTGCAGGCGAGATGCCGGGTACACCCTGAATAGGTCCTCAAAACTGTTGCGGAGCCAAATCCAACAATCAAATTAAAAAATAAGTTTTAATCGGGGTGGCACGATGCCGCAGTGGTTAGCACGGTGGCCTCACATCAAAAAGGTTGGGCTGTGAGTCCAAAAGTGGGTTTCGAGGTTTGAAACACCTGCCTTTCTGTGTGGAATTTGCATGTTCTCCCCATGTATGTGTGGGTTTTCTCCGGGTACTCTGGTTTCCTTACACCCTCCAAAAACATACGTGTTGATTGGCCGTCATGAAATTGCCCCCAGGCATGAGAATGTGTCTATGGCCCCGCAACAGACTGATGACCTGTTCGAGCTGTACCCCACCTCTTGCATAAAATCAGCTGTATTAGGGTCTGGTGGGGGGAGGAGGGCAGTGGGGGATAACTGTAAAACAGACCATCTTTCTGGCTCCAGAAGCGCAGTGAATTAAAATAAATTGAAGTAGAAGTTCCAGAGTTGGCGACAAGAGTTCAAGATTAACTGACTTCATTAATTTTTTTTTTAACCTTTCCACTTTTTTTTGTTCTATTTGATGAGTCAGAAAATGTGACTCATTTGTTCCGCGTTGAAGGACATTTTGTTTACACTCGGTAACTAAAGGAGGTTTTTTCTGTTTTCTCTTCAATAAGACAAATAAAACCTCATTTCTGAATGGTTAAAGAAATCATAAAACGGCAGTTTTTATAAAGTTAAATGAAGTTTAAGTGGATCTAAAAGTGTTTTTTGAGGGTCTTTTATTCTCACTTATTTATGGTGCTTCTTTTATCAACACAAGAAATCCGACTTTAAATATCTGCCTGAATGTTTGTCTTTAGGTTGCGGTGTGGAACTCGTATAAAGGGATGACCCTGACGGAGAAGCCAAATCGAGACAAAAATAACAACGTGACAGACTCCATGGCTAACCGGACTCTGATCGTCACCACCATACAGGTATCAAGAAAGAAAGAAAAGAGGAACGAAACACGACTAAGAATGGATTTTTTTCTATTACACGTAGTCAGGGATCTGATCTGAGAACTATGGTATTGTATGAGGAAGTCTGGTGTGACAGAGAAGTATGTTAGAGCGGTGCAGGACATGTATGAGGGCTGTAAGACAGTGGTGAGGTGTGCTGTAGGTGTGACAGAGGAGTTCAGTGTGGGGGTGGGACTGCACCAAGGATCTGCTCTGAGCTCTTTGCTGTTTGCTGTGGTGATGAACAGGCTGACAGACGAGGTCAGACAGGAATCCCCATGGACAATGATGTTTGTAGATGACATTGTGATCTGTAGTTAGAGGAGGAAAGAGGTGGAGGAAAAGCTGGAGAGGTGGAGGTTTGCACTAGAAAGAAGAGGAATGAAGATTAGTCAGAGTAAGACAGAGTACATGTGTGTGAATGAGAGGGATCCAAATGGAAAAGTGAGGTTACAGGGAGAAGAGTTAAAGAAGGTGGAAGATTTTAAGTACTTAGGATCAACAGTCCAGAGCAATGGAGAGTGTGGAAAAGAGGTGAAGAAGCGTGTTCAGGCAGGCTGGAACGGGTGGAGAAAAGTATCAGGTGTGATGTGTGATAGAAGAGTTTCAGATAAAATGAAAGAGAAAGTATACAAAACCGTGGTGAGACCCGCCATGCTGTTTGGTCTAGAGACAGTGGCACTGAAGAAAAGACAGGAAACAGAGATGGAGGTAGCAGAGATGAAGATGCTGAGGATCTCTCTGGGAGTGACCAGGATGGACAGGATCAGAGGAACAGCACATGTTAGAGGTTTAAAGTCAGAGAGGCCAGGCTGAGATGGTTTGGACATGTGCAGAGGAGAGAGAGAGTACATAGGAAGAAGGATGCTGGATTTGGAACCACCGTTAAGAGGACTAGAGGAAGACCAAAGAGGAGGTTCATGGATACATTGAAGGAAGACATGAAGATAGTTGGTGACCAAAGAGGATACAGGAGATAGGGTTAGATGGAAGAAACTGACTTGCTGTGGCGCCCCCTGGAGGGAAATTCTGAAAGAAGAAGAAGAAGAACAGTCACGGATGGAAAAATGTTCAAAGTACTACATTGAAAAATTTTATAATTCATGATTGTTTATAAACATCGCTTAAAAGTCTTGAAAGGGGGAGGCGATAGCTCAGTGGTAGAAACATTCGTTTTTGGACCAGAAGATCTCCGGAAGTTCGCAGGATCGAATCCCAATGAGCTCATGTCCAGGTGTCCTTGGGGAAGAAACCTAACCCCTCGTTTCTCCCACCATTGGTGCCATCATGGCAGCCTGCTGCGGTGAAATACAGCACACAAATTTTCCCGTCGAGGAATGAATAAAGTATATTTCTTTCTTCTTGAAACCAAATCATTTGACTTTGTTGTTTTCTTTGTAGGAGAATCCATACGTGATGGTGAAAAAGTCCGACAAGGAGCTCGTTGGAAACGATCGTTATGAAGGATACTGCATGGATTTACTAAAAGAACTCTCAAACATTTTGGGTTTTACCTACGAGGTCAAGCTGGTAGGTGATGGGAAATACGGTGCCCAGAATGACAAAGGTGAATGGAACGGGATGGTCCGGGAACTGATCGACCATGTAAGTGAATATTCGGTTACAGTTCGGGGAAACTCTTTATCTAATGCAGTTTTTTATGCCAAGGTACATTTTTCCATCGCAAAAAATCTTGAGTCACACCACCGACCAAAAATGTTCATAATGATTTTCTGTAGCAACCTGTGTTAATAATAGAGTGATTCACACCAAAATGTCCTGAAAAGGAATCAAATCAACACATTAAAACCTATTTTGTCATCTTTTATGATTTCGTTCCGTCATCTTCCGCTTGTTCCGGGGTCGGGTCGCAGGGGCAACAGCCTCAAACGGGCAGCCCAGGCTTCTCTCACCCCGGCTGCATCCTCCAGCTCACCCAGAAGGATCCCAAGTCGTTCCCCAGCCAGCTGTGAGACATAGTCTCTCCAGTGGGTCCGGGGTCTGCCCCTTGGTCTCCTCCCGGTGGGACGTGCCTGAAACATCCCGCCCGCGAGGTGCTCGGGAGGCATCCTGACCAGATGCCTCTCGACCTGGAGGAGGAATGGCTCGACACCGAGCTCCTCCCGGATGGCAGAGCTCCTCACCCAATCTCTGAGTGAGAGCCCAGCCACCCTGTGGAGGAAGCTCATTTCGGCCGCTTGTACCCGCATATTCTTTCGGTCACCACCCGCAGCTGGTGATCATAAGTGAGGGTTGGAATCTTTTATGATTCTTGAGACCGATTAGTGTCGTGCTCGTGAGCTGGTGAAGGAGTTCTCGTTGCTCTTCAGAGGTCTTCAAGGCTCTAGTTTCTCCGAATATTAGCTTCTGATTTGTTGTCTCATCAGCAAATCTTCGGTGTAAAAAGTAATGGAGGCTCAGTGGTAGAGCGTTCGAAGTTCTCCTGAAGTTCGCGCAATCGAATCCCACTGAGCTCATGTCTCGGTGTCCTTGGAGAAGACACCTAACCCCCCGTTTCTCCCACCATTGGCGCCGTCGTGGCAGCCTGCTGCGGTGTAATGCAGCACATAAATTTCCCGGTCGAGGAATGAATAAAGTATCTTTCTTCTTCTTTCAATTAAAACAGTTACTTTTTATTCTTGAATGTTTTGCAGAAAATGTGAAATTTCATTAAAATCAACCATTTTTCTGCTTTAAAATGCAACCTAAATTTTCTCATAATGTCTCAAAACATTTAGAAGAGAGGCACCACTAGGTGGGGCAGTTTTAGGGAGGAATGGACAGCAGCATGCAACAAAAAAGTAGAGAAGAAGAGTGGGTTGCTATGGTTACAGGACAGCCCTTACTGTCTCTAACTTTAACGTGAGCCCAAACTTTGAAGGCAGGTTTAAGTAACATTAAAAAAATTCTAACAATATCCTAAATGCTTTATATGTATTCAGTTTTTAATCTTGTTTCTCTTGTGAACTCGTAACCTCACAAGGAACAAACGCAAAACTTCCAATCCTTTTCTAGAAACGGGAATTCTGAACGATCTGGATCAAATTTGGGTTTATTTTGATTTGGTAAAACTTCTTTGATCTTTTCTTCTTGGTTCATGAGTCCTGACTGATGGAACACACACACAGTCCCCCATAAATTGAGTATACTTTATTAATCCCCGAAGGGAAATTTGAGTGCTGCAATGCAAGCACCAGGTTTTTAACACCTCAATGCCCCCTCGCCCCTGTCCATTGGCGTCCTAGTCCGGTCGCACTGTGTCCAACCTGTACCCCGAAAGCTGGAGTCCAGAATCGGTCACAAAGCCTGGTCGCAGTGAAGACCACCAAACTGGCCTCTCTGTATTTCACTGGGTCCAAGTTTGCACCTCCAGTTCCTCAAGCGCGCAACTGGACGTTTCCATGGAAACCGCAAAAACACAGAGCCCGAAACACCTCCTCTAGATAGTTTCCTTCTCCGCGCCTCCTCCAGATCAACTCCCTCTTATTAGCTGTGGATGTGCCTCCTAGAGCCAGCAGCTGGTCGCGCATGTCAACATGGTTGTCAATGGCAGAATGACTCCATAAGCAGCTAGCCATTGGAAGCTAGCCGTTGGGAGCTAGCCATTGGGAGCTAGCCGTTGGGAGCTAGCCGTGGGGAGCTAGCCGTAGGGAGCTAGCCGTCGGGAGCTACCCGTTGGAAGCTAGCCGTTGGGAGCTAGCCGTTGGGAGCTAGCCATTGGGAGCTAGCCGTTGGGAGCTAGCCGTTGGTAGCTAGCCGTTGGGAGCTAGCCATTGGGAGCTAGCCGTTGGTAGCTAGCCGTTGGGAGCTAGCCATTGGGAGCTAGCCGTAGGGAGCAAGCCATTGGGAGCTAGCCGTAGGGAGCTAGCCAGACGATTTTTGAAAAATCAGCTGTACGGCACAAACACATTTCAAAATGACGTCCAAAGTGCACTTAAAAAGAAATCTTCAGAAAGAGACAAAACAGCCAGAAAAAGGAACAGAAACTCAGTGAAAGTTGGCGATTATATGCTAAAGTAACAGAGAGCGCCAAGGGCAGCGCCTTAGCCGTTTAATAAGCTAGGTTTTCATATAAAATGACTGAGTTTCTTCAAATCTTTGATCTATTTTTTGAGATTTCTTTATTTACAGACCAAATGCGTAAAAACAAATTCATCTCAATTATCGTCTTTCATTAGAAGCAAACACTAATAAAGAACTTTTATTTGTTTAAACCTGTGATCAGGTTGCAGACCTCGCCGTGGCTCCTTTAACCATTACCTACGTTCGAGAGAAAGTGATCGACTTCTCCAAGCCCTTCATGACTTTAGGAATCAGCATCCTGTACCGGAAGCCGAACGGCACCAATCCCGGTGTGTTTTCTTTCCTTAACCCTCTGTCTCCGGACATCTGGATGTACGTGCTGCTCGCTTGCACCGGAGTCAGCTGTGTGCTGTTTGTTATTGCGAGGTAAGAAATATCATTCACAGAAATACATGTATCTATGGGTATATATCTAGGGTTCAAGTTCCAGGTGGGGACGAGGCATGGATCCCTTGTCTTTCTGTGTGGAGTTTGCATGTTCTCCCCATGTTTGTGTGGGTTTTCTCTATGTACTCCGGTTTTCTCTCACCCTCTAAAAACATTCATGTTAGGTTGACTGGCTGCACTAAAATTGTCCTTAGGAACAAGTGTGTGTGTGTGTCCCTGACAGACTGGTGACTTGTTCAGCACACACCTTGCCTCTCACCTGAAATCAGCCGGGATAGGCTCCGCCCTCACCCGGTCAGGGAATAAGTGGTTCAGAAGATGAAAGAAGATTTTTTTGAAGATATTCCACTCTTTATTTTTGTCATTCTCAAAAAAATCCTTTCGTTCCATCGTCTTCCGCTCATCCGGGGCTGGTTCGCAGGAGCGACAGCCTCAGATGGGAAACCCAAGCTTCTCTCACCCCAGCCACATCCTCCAGCTCACCCGGAAGGATCCCGAGTCATTCCCCAGCCTGCTGTGAGACATAGTCTCTCCAGCGGTCTGGGGTCTGCCTAAAGTGGGACGTACCCCAAACACCCTCTCTAGCAAGGCACTCGGGACGCATCCTGACTAGATGCCCGAACCACCCCATCTGGCTCCTCTCGACCTGAAAGAGGAGCGGCTCGATACCGAGCTCCTCCCGGATGGCAGAGCTCCTCACCCGATCTCTGAGTGAGAGCCCAGCCACCCTGCAGAGGAAGCTCATTTCAGCCGCTTGTATCCGCAATCTCATTTTTTCGGTCACCACCCACAGCTGGTGACCATAGGTGAGGGTAGGAACGTAGATCGACTTGTAAATCGAGAGCGTCGTTTTTCGGCTCAGCTCTTCCTTTACAACAACGGAAAAATCCTAGAAGATTTTTTTTTCATTTGGAACTTTGTCCTCAGATTTGAGGGAAGAATTTTGTAGCACGAGTAAAACATGTGGACAACTTTTCTAAAAGTCGGTTACACTACAGGGTGTCGCTGCTGCACATTTTTTAAAAAGGAAAAAAAAAAACCTCATGACTTATTTTTGTATGGCTGTTAAAATAACAATAAAGATTCTTTTGGCTGCCGAACAGCATTTTTTTGTGATTTTCTAAAAGCTTGAAACGATTACAAACACTCTCCATCTTAATGGTCCTAAAAAACACTGGATGCACTTGAAAACCTCCAAATGATAATCATTTCTTATGATGAAAATGGAAATCATTATGAACTAAAAACAGAACTGAAGACTGAAAGGTAGCATTTAGAACACGACCTTCACATCCTTCTAAAAAAAAAAAAAATCTGACTCACTGACTGCTGGTGATTATATTACAGTCATTAATATTTATAAAATATCTCAAAATGATCTCTCCTGGCTTTTCTGATGGTCAAGCTGGCTGCAAATGTATATTTGACCAATTAAATTATAGCCAGCATTTGTTGCCAGGTCGACTAAAATCAGAAGAGCTTCTATAAAATGTGTTCTTCTGGTTTTCTTTACGCAAAGTGAACCAGGGGCGAATCCAGGATTTTCTAAAGGGGGGCCATGATGTCATAGTAGTACAGGGGGGTCTGGGGCATTCCCCAAGAACATTTTGAAAAATGAATTCCAATACTTTAAAAAGAAAATTAAATTCAATCCGTGCCACATTTAACCACGTACGCACACAATTCTGAAAAATCTTACGGAAAATAGAAATACGTCTAATTTGCAAAAAGAGCGATAGTTTTTAAATGGCTAAAACAACAGCAAGAAGGTCAGGGTTTAAGTTTAGGATGAGGTGAGGCTTGAAACACTGTCCTTTCTGTGTGGAGTTTGCATGTTCTCCACGTGTATGCGTGGAGATTCTCCGGGTTCTCCGGTTTCCTCCCACCCTCTAAAAACATGTACGTTAGCTTGATTGCCGCTATTAAATTGTTCCTTGGAATAAATGTGTGTGTGGATGGTTGTGTGTGTGCGGCTCCGCAACAGACTGGCAACTTGTTCGGGGTGTACCCTGCCTCTTGCCTGAAAGCAACTGAACTTCTTTGACTGTAGTCAAACTTTTATGAATGGTTTTGTGTTTGGCGGCTTTTTCCGCCACTGTTTTTTTTATTGAATAAAAGTGTTTTTTGTGGAGTTTTTTTTATCTGGAATGTCCACACTTTTTTTTTTTTTGGTGTTAATTCGTAATAACAAGATTTTCTTTTATCTATAAAGTAGTTCTTGAGGGTCTGATTGATGCAGATAGAGCACTATTCAAGGTCCAAATCTCAAAGTCATACTTCCTGTCATACTTCAGCCATTTTCTTTCTGTTACTGTGTTCCAGGTTTACTCCTTACGAGTGGTACAACCCACACCCATGCAACCCCTCCTCCACTCTAGTGCAGAATAACTTCACCTTACTCAACAGTTTCTGGTTTGGGATTGGAGCTCTCATGAGACAAGGTAAAGATTCACCGTTTAAATTTTGATCTTTCTGGTAATACTGGTTGAAAACCAGTCTGCATGGGGGTGTTGTAGTTCTGGTTTGAGTTCGGGGCGGAGCTCAAATGGGTCTAGGTATGTTGTTTTTTGAGGGGGTTCACCAGCGGTGGATGAAGTACTCACTTTTTGTACTTAAGTAAAAGTAAAAGTACCAAAAAAAAAATCTACTTAAGTAAAAGTACAAAAGTAGTTGGTGTAAATTTTACTTTTTAAGTAAAAAGTAAAAGTATTCGATCATAATTCAAATGTTATTTTTTGTGCTATAGGGTGTCACCATGGTAACCAGGATAAATACTCTGCAGGGGTGTGACCCCCCTCTCCCACCTCTTTTGGTCCACAAAATAAATAAATAAATAAAATAAAAAGGAAAGGAAAGGGGACAAGTCAAGCTATCCCCTAGAAGGGCCAGTGAATGGGTGCCAAAATGAAGGAAAATGACACTTATTTTTAAAAATGTTTTTGGGGGGAGGCCCCCAGTCACTATATATTGGCTTTGTCAAAGCCCTGCCCCCCTTTGGAAAATTCTAGATCCGCCCCTGCTCTGTGTAATGATGGCTCAACTTTTTATTTAGAAGTAAACACAACGAACAACAATCTTCTGACTCTTTTTAATTTGTACTATATTTGATGTTAGGTTTTAGGCGCAGAATGAATGGAAAATGTTTCTCGATTCATGACTTCTTCTCCCGATCAACTGCTTCTTTTGATTTTGGCGATGCGGCTTCAAGATGCGCTAAAAAACTTGTGTATTTTTCAAATTCCTGAACGAAAATGTAACGAAAAATGTAAAACACACTTTTAAAAAGTAGCGAAGTAAAAGTACAGATATTTGCTCTAAAAATGTAGTGAAGTAAAAGTAAAAGTACCGGTCTTAAATTTGACTTAAGTAAAGTACAGATACACAATTTTTTTACTTAAGTACAGTAACAAAGTACATTTACTTCGTTACGTTCCACCACTGAGGTTTACATGTTCTTGTGTGTGGGCGCTCTACATTTCTACCACCTGCCAAAAAAAAAAAATGATCATACTATGTCCATCCCTCGTGGGGAAATGACTTTTGCTGCATTGCACCGCAGCAGGGAGCCATGATGGCGGTAATCATGGGCGTAATTAAGGGTTGGCTATCTCGTCCCAGGACACTCAGGCATGGACCTAGTGGGATTTGAACTCTCCGCCCAGTCAAAGAACGGACATTCTAAAACTGAGCTATCAGTTTTTAGGTCAACTGATTACCTGGTGCACCCTGCCATGCTAGACGACCACCGCTGCAATCCATTGTTTTAAGAATTAGTGGGGAGTAATGAATGGAGGGGTACGCTCCTATTTGGGTTTTAAAAGAGGTTTTTATAAAATGTGCAAATGATGTTTTCATCCACTTTTTCTTGTTTGTTGGTAATTTACTGAAAATTACTGTGTTTGTTTTTTATTTAATTGGTCATAATTTATGAGACGACTGAAACCAAACAAAGACCTGATCATTATTTAGTTTTAACTCAGCAAATTAAAACCAAAGATGTCTGACAGAAAGTCTAGAAACACCGGGGGGTGGGGGGGGACTTTTTTTTGGACTTTTTGACCAACTGTCTACAGAAAGTTTCTTCATGTGGCCGATCGAACTATTTCTTTTGTATATGTCAAACTTACATTTTTATGGGGGCGTTGGCTCAGTGGTAGAATGTCCATCTTTAGACCGGGAGATGCCAGTTCGATTCCCACTGGGTCCATGCAGCAGACTCCCAAACTCCTAGTTGCTCCCATCATTGGCGTTGTCATTGAATATACTTTATTAATCCCTGAAGAGAAATCTGAGTGCTGCAGTTCAAACACCAGGTGTTTAACACCTCGATATTCCTCCGCCCCGTTACACCGGCGTCCAAATCTGGTCGTACTGTGTCCAATCCGGCATTCCAAAAGCTTGACTCCGGAATGTGTCACAAACCCTAGCCGCAGTAAAGAACACCAAACTGGCCTCTCTTTATTTCTTTGGGTCAGAGAGTGCACCTCCAGTTCCTCAAGCGAGCAACCGGACATTTCCATGGAAACTGCAAAAACACCAGGCCCGAAGCACCTCCTCTGGACAGTCTCCTTCTCCGCACCTCCTCCAGATCGACTCCTTCTCAGCTCCACCGGGACCGAACCAACTCCTCCAGCAACACACGGATGTGCCTCCGAGAGCCAGCAGCTGGTCGCGCACGTCAACATGGATTTCAATGGCAGAATGACTCCATAACCAGCTAGCCGTTGGAAGCTAGCTGGACGATTTCAGAAAAAAATCAGCTGTCGGACACAAACTAAGTCCAAAATAACGTCCAAAGTGCGCTCAAAATGAAATCTTCAGAAAAAGACAAAACACAGCCAGAACAAGGGACAAGTGAAAGTTGGCGATTATACGTTAAAGTAACAGGTAGCACTGCAGCAGGCAGCCGCCAAGGGCAGCGCCTTAACCGTTGTCATGGCCGACAACAGAAAATAGTGAGATTAAAAAAACTAGTGAATCCTTTTCTTTCTATGTGTAGATTTTATTGCTGACAGCGGGCTTCAGGTTTGTTGTTCTAGTTGTTTGGGTTTATAATTTTAAATCAAAGAAAATCTGAAACATACGACCTCATGCAGTGAAAGCAGTTGTTCACGTTGACTTCACATGGATGCTTTCCAGTGGTGGATGAAAAACTCACTTTTTGTACTTGAGTAAAAGTACCGATAATTAGGGAAAAAAATACTTAAGTAAAAGTAAAAGTACCAATAAAAAAATCTACTTAAGTAAAAGTACAAAAGTAATTGGTGTAAATTGTACTTTTTAAGTAAAAAGTAAAAGTATTCGATCATAATTCAAATGTTATTTTTTATGCTGTAGGGTCACAAATAAATACTCTGCAGGGGCGTGCCCCCCCCCCCCCCCCCCCCGGCTTTTTTGGTACACAAAAAAGAAGAATAAAGGAAATGGGACTAGTCAAGCCACCCCCTTGCAGGGCCAGCAATTGGGCACCAAAATGCAAGAAAATGACATTTATTTTTCAAAATGTTTGGAGGGGGAGGCCCCCAGTCACCCTATATTGGCTTTGTCAATTACCTCATGCCCCCCAGCCCCCATCTTTAGAAAATTCTAGATCCGCCCCTGCTCTGTGTAATGATGGCTCAACTTTTTTTTTAAAAGCAAACAACGAACAACGATCTTCTGACTCTTTTAATTTGTACTATATTTGATGTTAGGTTTTTGGCGCTGAATGAATGTGGAAAATGTTTACTCTTGATTCTGATTGGTCCTCAATTCATTATTTCTTCTCCCGACCAACTGCTCATTTTGATTTTGGCGATGCGGCTTCAAGATGCGCTAAAAAACCTGTATTTTTCAATCTCCCGAACAAAAATGTAACGAAAAATGTAAAACACACTTTTAAAAAGTAGCGAAGTAAAAGTACAGATATTTGCTCAAAAAATGTAGCAAAGTAAAAGTACAGGTGTCGAATTTTACTTAAGTAAAGTACAGATACACAATTTTTTTTACTTAAGTACAGTAACTTAAGTACAGTATCTGCTTTTTGCGGATGATGTGGTCCTGTTGGCTTCATCGGACCGTGACCTCCAGCTCTCACTGGATCGATTTGCTGCCGAGTGTGAAGTGGCCGGGATGGGAATTAGCGCCTCCAAATCCGAGACCATGGTCCTCGCCCGGAAAAGGGTGGAATGCCCCCTGCGGGTCAGGGACAGGGTCCTGCCCCAAGTGGAGGAGTTTAAGTATCTCGGGGTCTTGTTCACGAGTGGGGGAAGGATGGAGCGGGAGATCGACAGGCAGATCGGTGCGGCATCAGCAATAACTAGGACGCTGCATCGGTCCATCGTGGTAAAGAGAGAGCTGAGCCGAAAAGCAAAGCTCTAGATTTACAAGACGATCTACGTTCCAACCCTAACCTATGGTCACCAGCTGTGGGTGGTGACCAAAAGAATGAGATCGCGGGTACAAGCGGCCAAAATGAGCTTCCTCTGCAGGGTGGCTGGGCTCTCACTCAGAGATCGGGTGAGGAGCTCTGCCATCCGGGAGGAGCTCGGTGTCGAGCTGCTCCTCCTCCAGGTCGAGAGGAGCCAGATGGGGTGGTTCGGGCATCTGGTCAGGATGCCCCCCGAGCGCCTCGCGGGCGAGGTGTTTCGGGCACGTCCCACCGCGAGGAGACCAAGGGACAGACCCGGGACCTGCTGGAGAGACTATGTCTCACAGCTGGCCGGGGAACGACTTCGGATCCTTCCAGGTGAGCTGGAGGATGCAGCCGGGGAGAGAGAGGCCTGGGCTGCCCGTTTCAGGCTATTGTCCCTGCGACCCGACCCCGGAACAAGCGGAAGATGACGGAACGGAACGGAAGTACAGTCACGAAGTACATTTACTTTGATACGTTCCACCACTGATCCTTTATCGGGAGCAGCTACAAAATCGTGCACTGATTTGCATGTGATCGGCCATTTATAGCAAAGTCATTCTGCCAAGAAAAAAAAAAGAACGCGATGCTGCTTCCATTAACTAAACTTGAAACTCCAGGGGTTTTTTTTGCCAATTTGACAGTCTTTTAAAAAAGATTCACAAGAGAAGAAACATGAAAGAAAATGCAGACGTTGGGTTTTTCTTTCTTCTTTTTTTTGTTGTCTCTGTTCTTTTCAGTAAACAAAGAACTCTAATGAATTTTATCAGACGTAATTAATTAGTTTGTTTTTCTATAAGGTTTTGCTTCATTTTGTACATTCAGCTTTTTTTTTCCCAACGTCAGGTTTAATTTCCATCATTTCTACTGTTTATTGTTCAGTAAATATTTTCGTCACTCCTAAGGGCCGAGATGAGGCACGCAATTTATCATTTAGAATACAAATCAAAGCTCACGTCTGACCTGGTTTATTAAGATAACGTTACGTGCATCAGTGTTCTTTGGTTCTTCTTTAATCTCTGTTTTTTTGTCTCTGTTTTTTCGTTTCCAGGCTCTGAACTCATGCCTAAAGCTCTGTCCACTCGGATAGTCGGGGGTATCTGGTGGTTCTTTACTTTAATCATTATCTCCTCCTACACGGCCAACTTGGCAGCTTTCCTCACTGTGGAAAGAATGGATGCACCTATCGACTCTGCGGATGACCTCGCCAAACAGACCCGGATTGAGTACGGGGCAGTCAGAGATGGATCGACTATGACTTTCTTTAAGGTAAAGGGACCTTAGCAGAGAATTAAAATTGCTATCATTGCAAAAAAAAAAAAAGACAGTTCTTCACTTGTTTTGTGAACAGATTTTCAAAGTAAATCTACTTGAACTTCAAGTGTTTGTGCCAAATACGTTGAGGTATGAGTTATGTAGTGGTGGAACGTAAGGAAGTAAATGTACTTCGTTACTGTACTTAAGTAAAAAAAATTGTGTATCTGTACTTTACTTTAGTTAAATTTTAGACCGGTACTTTTACTTCACTACATTTTTAGAGCAAATATCTGTACTTTTACTTCGCTACTTTTTAAAAGTGTGTTTTATATTTTTCGTTACATTTTTGTTCAGGAAGTTGAAAAATACACAGTTTTTTCTTGAAGCCGCATCGCCAAAATCAAAAGGAGCAGTTGATCGGGAGAAGAAGTAATGAATCGAGGACCAATCAGAATCGAGAGTAAATATTTTCCGCATTCATTCAGCGCCAAAAAACTAACATCAAATATACCACAAAATAAAAAGAGTCAAAAGATCGTTGTGTTTACTTCTAAATAAAAAGTTGAGCCATCGTGACACAGAGCAGGGGCGGATCTAGAATTTTCTAAAGGGGTGCGGCATGAAGTAATTGACAAAGCCAGTATATAGTGACTGGGGGCCTCCCCCCCAAAATGTTTTAAAAAATAAGTGTCATTTTCCTGCATTTTGGTGCCCATTTGCTGGCCCTGCTAGGGGATAACTTGAGTTGTCCCCTTTCCTTTTTTTCTTTTTTTTTTTTTGTGGACCAAAAGAGGCGGGAGAGGGGGGTCACACCCCTGCAGAGTATTTATCCTGGTTACCATGGTGACACCCTATAGCACAAAAAATAACATTTGAATTACGATCAAGTACTTTTACTTTTTACTTAAAAAGTAAAATTTACACCAATTACTTTTGTACTTTTACTTAAGTAGATTTTTTTTTATTGGTACTTTTACTTAAGTATGTTTTTGCCTAATTATCTGTACTTTACAAAAAGGGAGTACTTCATCCACCACTGGAGTTATGTAACACTAAGCTGTCATTTTTCTTTTTGAGACCAAAGTAGGAAAATAACTCGTAGAAAAAACAACCAGATGGAAGAATTATTGAGTTGATCTGTGCAAGTTTTCGGTGACCATCTCGAAGTTTGATAGATGTCGACTTGCTTGATAAGTTCCCAGTGTCCTTAGGCAAGGATGTCATTTCCTTGCTTCCCAATCCTTGCTTCCCGTGGCTCAGCGGGGGTGATTCATGTGGGGCTTTATCCTTTAAGATTGCAGCCAGTGATTACGTCTGCCTCTGAAGAAAGAAGCAGGCCCTGTTGATGGCTTCAACAAATTGAATCAGCTTGAAGAGATTAGGAGCACAGCTGTTCCATTTTTCTGACTGAGAAAAGAAAGACACATGTACACAAATGAGACGTAAACACACTGATGTTAAACTTCGATGCGTTTCTGCTAGCTTGTGAAACCTCTCTAAGCCAAGAGGAACTCGTATATACAGCAGAGGTGTCAAGTAGCAAAGTAGAATTACTTCATTACTTTACTCAAGTAGAAAATCTTGTTATCTTTACTTTAACAAAGTAATTATTTTTTTGTCTACTTTTTACTTTTACTCACTACTTTTTTATGCAATTATCTGTATTTTTACTTTGTTATTTTTATAAAAAGTAGTCGCTACTTTCGCCATTTTGTCACCGTTAAAAATAAAGAAAAAAGTCAATAAAAACCAATCCGGATCAATCGCGCCATTTGATTTGAATGTGGTTTGATGAGGAGAGCTAACGCAATCTCAATACGACTTCCGCTGGCTTCATCACTTCAACACGTGACACACAGCACGCGAGCATGCATGCACATATACACCTTCCCCGCACACCCCCTGCTGTGTTCCAGGTGTCACGCAGGCTGTATGTGGCACTCCCAACCTTAGCAACTTGTGAAAGACTATTCGGTATTGCCTCAAAGAACTTTGAAAAATACCTGCCTTAAAAAAAGCCTTTTGTTTTTTTATTTATTTATTTATTTATTACATTGTGTGTGTTTGTGTCTGCTGAAGTTGGTTAAATTAGGTGATGCAGAGTGAAGCTTGGTAGCTGAAGGGACGTTACATAATGCCCTGCTTATTTTAAAACATTTGATTGTGTTCATTAATCGATTTCCAATAAAGATTATTAAAAGATAAATGTTTCTGATTCATAAAGTTTCACACCACAACACTTTCATTTATTATCATATTTTCTGCTCCTTAAAGCATGTGATAATAGTTAAAAAATATGTTCATACGCTTTTGTTAATAATATTTATTTTCCTTAAAATTACTTTTACTTTTTTACTTTAAGTAGTTTTAAAATAGGTTACTTTTTACTTTTACTTGAGTAAAAACTTCAGTTGATACTTCTACTTTTAAGTAGTTTTTTAACTCGGTATCTATACTTCTACTTGAGTAGAGAATGTTTGTACTTTTGACACCTCTGATAGACAGTATCCAATAAGTTCAGCTCCAGATCTTTGTGAAACATTTGAATTTTTGCTGAAGTGGATCTTACTTCTCACCTTCCTTCGCATGCTGTTTTTTTTAGAAATCAAAAATCTCCACCTACGAGAAGATGTGGGCTTTTATGAGCAGCAGGAAGAACACTGCCTTGGTGAGGAATAACAAAGAAGGGATCACTCGGGTTCTAACGACGGACTACGCCATGCTTATGGAGTCCACAAGCATCGAGTACATCAGCCAGAGAAACTGCAACCTCACACAGATTGGAGGTCTAATTGACTCGAAGGGCTACGGAGTGGGAACACCGATTGGTAAGACGAATGGCATGATGGGTCAGGAATAAAATCATTGTGGACTAGATTATGTTCACCTCACAAAATTTTCTGGTCAGTTGTGAAATATAGTCCCTCTAGCAGACACATAGGCAAACTATGGCCCGCGGGCCACATGCGGCCCGTTAAACGTTTTAATCCAGCCCGCCGAACTTGATAAAATTAAATAAATAAACCTTGTTAGTTTTGTTTTTTTCTGCAATTCTGATGTTTTGTCACTAAATGGCACACTTTAGTGCTTTGGCTTTGTTGAGAAAACAACAACACTGCTCCCATTAAAATGTGTGTGTCCGCGTGATGTGCACACTGTCAAAATAAACAGTGTGCACAGATATGGAAAGCCATTGGGCCCAATACACACATGTAAACAAGCGTGTTAGATGTTAAAACAAGCTAAATGTTACATCAAGCGCTTAGATTTCAGACCTAGCGCCGCTAGATTTGAAACTTAACGCTCTTGATGTAATATTTAGCGTGCTTGTTTAAAATCTAGCGCCATTCTATCGGTCTAATCTAGTGGTTACCAAAGCATGCCATCCATCTGATCCTGTTCCGGACCCTTTTGTCAAATGTTAGAACTCAATGTGGCCCGTGAAACAAAAAGTTGGCCCACCCCTGCTCCAGCAAGGCCGAGGTCTGCCTCTGGGTCTTCTTCTGGTAGGGCCGGGACAATTCACTAGCGAGGCGTCCGGAAAGGATCCCGACCAGATGGAATAAATATAAGCTCAGCAACCGAACAGTAATACGCCTTCTCTTACCTGCTTACTTGCCCCCCAACAACCCAAAAGTTTTACAAAGCAGTTTAAAAAAATACTGTAGACGAATGTTATGGAAGTCAGTCTGTGCCCGTGTGCGTTCCCAGATCGTTAATGTGGTTCCATCTGAGGGTTCATTCAAGCTGTTCACATTCACAGTTATTTCCAACACTCCAGATTTTTGGCTATTTTTAAAAGCAAAAAATGTTTGAAACAAGTCCGTTTGCATTTTAATGTTTGAAGTCTGTTCCGTTAGATGTCCACCCAGCCGGCCTCTATAACTTAAAAACCTTTTATGCAGTTCAGTTTTTCAGAGGCTCATTCCTCTACGGATATTAGAAAGAGAGTGACGACTAGCAAAAGAATTTAAGTCAGTCATAAAATTAAAATCAAACTTGTTAGAAAAGTTCTCTTATGACTCAATGTGTCATTAACAGTCACTGATCAGAAGATCCTAATAAGTTTACTCTTTGCTTGGCAAGATTTTTTACTCTTCGGTAGCGCCACTAAAAACCACTTAGGATCAGATTGCTCCTTGCTCTGTATCAGGCCACTTCGTTCGGTGTTGACACATCCTCAGTTGTGCAGAGGTGTCCAAAGTAGGTCCCCAGTGGACCTTAGGCAGCATGTTTTCATGTTTCAGGTTGCAACTCTGCAGGAGCAGAGCTGGATCCTTTTACAATGGTTTCACAGACTCATTAATTACAGCCATATACGAGCTGAGGCTGATATTACAAACAGACTGACTTTATTTGATTTACGTACATAAAGAGTTTCGGATTCTGCTTTCAAGTTTTTCTTGTTTTTTACTTCAACCTCCAGCTACAAGTTTTTGGGGTTTCCAATACAAATATATACTTTTGCTTTTAAGTAGTGCTGTCATCTTAACGTGTTAATTTGATTCATTAATAACGCCGCATTTCAACGCGTTAAAAAAATTAATGCAATTAATTTTGATGTCATGATGATGGTGAGCCAATGCTTCCGCATTTGAATTTTGGCCCATTGTACTGTAGGACCTGTAGTCTTTTCGGCCATCCTACATCGCCTGCGCTGGCAAATTAACAAGGCAGCAGTGGTCCAACAACAGACCTGGACAAGACTCAGGAGGATGAGACAGTCGCAGGGGCGGATCCAGGGGGCCATGTGGGCGCACGTCCCCCACCCTCCACCCCTTATGGTCCACACAAAAAAAGTGTTTTTACTATTTTAATTATTATAAACTTTTGGCAAAATATGCACCAAAATGCATAAAAATTACTTATTTTTCAAAGTGTTTTGGGGGGCGGGGGTGCCTCCTCACACACCCCCAGCCACCAAAAGGCAAGTTTTTAGAAAGAGACGGGACCATCCGGTCACTATGAAATTGCCCCTAAGAATGACTAAATAAAAATTTAGCAATTTGTAGTTTTTTTCAAAAAGGAGTTCTCCTACCACCGGAACAACTCCAGCCTGACATACCATCTAAACATAAAACATGTTCAGGCAAGTTCCTCTGTTGCGAGTGTGGCTACAAGGAGCGAGCTCCGCCAAACCAAGCTAGCTGAATTTGGCAAGCGAATGAGCAAATCTACGACATGGAAATTGACAAATACTATCGGAAAGTGGGTTGCTGCTGATTGCAGGACAATTTCTATCATTGAAGATAAAAACAAACCCTAACGAACCCCAACCCTTGTTTTACTTTTTTAATGATGCACCTGGCCTCGTTAGGAACAGTTCACCAATAATAAATTTGATTTAAAATTATCTCTTTTTACTGTATTCGATTGATTAGTCATAAAGTACATTTTTTTAATATCCTAGAATTCAAATTCTTTATCAGGAGACCTTTAGCAGATATGACGTTAAAATGTGATTAATCCAATTTATTAATTACAAAACCCTGCAATTACCTCAATTATTGTTTTTAATTGACTGACACCACTACTTTTAAGTTGACTAAAAGCTAAATATACAAAGATCTACCCCAATTAGGGCATTAAAAGCACCAAAGTGCATGAATTCACTCAATTAACGTGTCTTTTTTCCACCAGGTTCACCTTATAGAGATAAAATCACGATTGCGATCCTTCAGCTGCAGGAAGAAGGAAAGCTCCACATGATGAAGGAGAAGTGGTGGAGAGGAAATGGTTGTCCAGAAGAGGACAACAAGGAGGCTAATGCTTTGGGCGTGGAGAACATTGGTGGAATCTTCATAGTCCTTGCTGCTGGTTTGGTTCTTTCAGTGTTTGTTGCTATCGGAGAGTTTATCTACAAGGCCCGAAGGAACGCTGACATCGAGGAGGTGAGTTTGAAGGAGAAAAGCTGTCTTTCTATACAGTATGTAAAGGAAACGTGACTCTGTCATGAAGTGGTGTGCAGGTGGAAAGAGGAGGGCCCAATTGCAGGACAGAAAACACAGTTTATTTAAGAATGGAAGTCCGGTAATGCAAACAAGTTTTAGTGGCATGGCAAGAGGTTATTGTTCAGAATGTGTTCTTGGTCAGGCAACCAGGGAGACCTGGCTGGAAGGGATGATATGACCCGACATGGAGGTCCAAGTTTATTGCCCTGAAATGGGCAGCAGGGTCCACAGATGTGTGGCATCAGTGCTTATAAATTGACTCAAAAATACATTTGAGAGAAATTTTTCTCTACAGTCATAAGTCCGTGTAGTCCCTCATTCATCCAGGAGTGAAATTAGTAGAAAAAGTTTCAAAAAAGTCTTCTGGACAGTTTAATTCTTGATCGAGACGTTACACCTCGTGATCCAGTTTCACGCCTCTCGTTAGCAGGAATTTCTTTTCACTAGGCTTTTAGCATTTTTATAATAGGGTTCATTTACTGGTCTGTGACTACAATAGGCGCCCTTCACGGCCATCATAGGTAAAACAGGCTCATTGGTTGAGCCCTCCTACTATTTTTTTTTTTTACCTTTTACTCAGGTTAGTATAAATAGATCCAGTTTTCAGTTCATTTCATTTAGATTGAAAATTATTTCCGGATGGAAGTCGAAACATCTCTATCAAGAATTAAACTGTCCAGAAGACTTTTTTAAAACTTTTTATACCACAGTCATAAAACAGAAAATTGCAAGTAGTTTTTTTTAACTATTTGTTCCTCCTTCATTCATATTTAAGTTTGACATTTTTTCCACAGCTGCATTTCTTTTCTTTTTGTGTGTCTTCTTTTTTTAATCAAAATGTTTGTTTTCAAAATGTTTCTTCATCTCTTTTGTGTTTTCTTTTCCATCCCTCTTTTTTTTTGCGTCAGGCCTTTTGTTTCTTTTACGGGGTGCAGTCCCGTCAGGTTCAGCGGCGTGGCTCCACCTCCTCCTCCGACAGCTCTTTATCTAATGATCTGGAGAGCGGCAGGCTTCTGAGGGATGACACAGAGTAGCAAACTCACACACACTCTAGTCAGTAGGTTTTTGCAATGAATGTTTTCATCTGTGCACTCCTTAAATTTGACCCGACTCAATTCCCTAACCTCCATGTGCACCCTGCCCACCTGAAACTGTGTTTTGTCTCCTCGCATTAGCTTTCCTGAGCTCTCATTGTGTTCAAATTCATATGAGCTGTTTTTATTGCAAAGCAAGTCCAAATTAATGGAAAATTTGAGTAACGTTATATTTTATTCAGCCTTTCACTTGATATGAATCAAAATTAAAATCACCAGGTTTATTCAAGGATAATGTGACCCTCTGCAGGCAAAATTTATTATTTTTTTAAAAAGCAAACCAAATGAAAGGGGGGACTGTAGGGGGGGATCTCATCTGCATGCTGGCTCAGCTTCATCATAAGTGACAAGCTTTTATTTGCATGCTCTTGCTATGTGCAAAAGCACTTTAAATAAACCACGTAGCATGAAGCCTTTTATCGGAAAAAAAATATTCAACCACTCACTGGAAAAATCTGTTTTTATTTGAATAGTGAGGCTTTATGCCTTTTAGAGTTTAAATGATGTGTGTGTGTGTGTATATATATATATATATATACACTATATACAGACGTGGACAAAATTGTTGGTACCCCTCAGTTAAAAAACGAAAAACCCACAATTCTTACTTAAATCCCTTGAAACTCACAAAAGTAGAGTACATGCTGTCGATGTACCTTACCAAAGAGCTCCAGTTTGGTCTCACCTGTCCAAAGGACATTCTCCCAGAAGCTTTGTGGCTTGTCAACATGCATTTTTGCAAATTCCAGTCTCGCATTTTTATGATTTTTCAACCATAGGTTCATAGACTCAAAAACCAAGCATACGAAGAAAAGAACACTGTCCCTACGGTGAAACATGGAGGAGGCTCAACAATGTTTTGGGGCTGCTTTGCTGCATCTGGCACAGGGTGTCTTGAAAGTGTGCAAGGTAAAATGAAATCTGAAGACTATCAAGGCATTCTGGAGAGAAATGTGCTGCCTAGTGTCAGAAAGCTTGGTCTCAGTCGCAGGTCATGGGTCTTCCAACAGGACAACGATCCAAAACACAACCAAAAACACCCAAGAATGGCTGAGAGAAAAGTGTTGGACTATTCTAAAGTGGCCTTCCATGAGCCCAGATCTGAATCCCATTGAACACATGTGGAACGAGCTGAAACATGCCATTTGGAGAAGATTGCCTCAAAAGCTTGTGCAACAAAATATTGAGTTATGGGAACCATCATTTTTGTCCAGCCCTATTTTATTAGTTTTTTTTTAAAAAAAAAATGTTAATCAACAATTCAAAAGTAATGGCTGATTTTGATTGTTTAATTTTCATTAAATTTTTATTTCTTGTTACTTTTGTGAGTTTCAAGTGATTTCAGTAAGAATTGTGGGTTTTTCCTTCTTTAACTGAAGGGTACCAACAATTTTGTCCATGTCTGTGGATATATATACAGTATACTGTATGTACTAAAGCTGTACACTAAGCGCAAGGATGGAGGCACAGGACTAGTGAGTGTCAGAAACGCTATCCAGGATGAAACATCCAAGATCTTTAAATACATCAGGAAGACGGCCTCAACAGACAAAGTGCTCAGTGAATGTCTCGGGCAGTGGAAAACAGAGGATGAATTACTAGAGGAACCAATATGGAAGGAAAAATCCCTACATGGGATGTACCACCAACAGATAACTAAAGAAATCCTACCAATGGCTGGAAAGAGCTGGACTGAAGAACAACAGAAGCACTGGAGGTGTGTTGTGTAGACGGTGTGAACGTGCAGCATTGTGTTGTGTAGACGGTGTGAACGTGCAGCATTGTGTTGTGTAGACGGTGTGAACGTGCAGCATTGTGTTGTGTAGACGGTGTGAACGTGCAGCATTGTGTTGTGTAGACGGTGTGAACGTGCAGCATTGTGTTGTGTAGACGGTGTGAACGTGCAGCATTGTGTTGTGTAGACGGTGTGAACGTGCAGCATTGTGTGGAGGGCGTGCCGCCGTGAGAGACAGATGCAGCCGCTGTGTTTTTTTCTTTCCACGGACAGAAATGTGAAAGTCTGACGCCTATTTCGTTACGTTTTCGTCTCGTCAGCAGAACTTGCAAACGTCTCGTCACGTTTTTGTCTCCAAAATTTTGCATTTATTTTGTTATCGTTACGTCATCGTCATGAAAAAATGCTTCATCAACGAAATTATTTAGTTTTCGTCATCGTTGACGAAAACAACACTGGACCGAAGAGGATGCAGCAGATAGGGTTAGATGGAAGAAACTGACTTGCTGTGGCGCCCCCTGAAGGGAAATGTAGAAAGAAGAAGAAGAAAAAAAAAAGAAGATACAGAGCATAAATCCACATACAAAAAGTAGCACAAAATGCTGACACAAAAAACAAAAACAAACATAAAAATAGTTTCCATAAAAACATAAAATGCACACGTAGCATTTGCAGGAATTTTCAAACTGGTGTTGTTTGTGTTCCCGTATCAGTTTATAAAAAAATTTTTAACTAAGATTTTCCTCTAATTTATTGCCCTGAAATCACCTCAAACAGTTTCTTTGTCCATCTGATTTTACAGTGCTTGTCTTTCTGTGCCGTGATGGAGGAGTTGGGAATATCTCTACAATGTTACAAAGGACTCCGGCGGAGATCCCGACCCCACGCCGCGACAAGGTCCCCCTGCGTCATGTGTCAACCCAAACGGCTTGCGAGAAGGGAAGGAGGGAGGCGGGACTCCAGCACGTGATCAAACAGAACATGGACATTTTTTATAAAAAACACTCCTCTGTTCCACCAACATGGTGTAAAATCTCCTCTTACTCAGTCCAGACGTAGAAAGAACAGCACAACAAATTAAATGTTTCATTCATTATGTTAATTAGTATCAAAACGAAACCTTTTTTATCGTCTGAACTTGTGCAGTAGTGAATTAGAATCCCTCGTGTATGTGTATGGAAACATCACTGGTTTGCTAAATTAAACCATTTTTGCATTTTTATTTTTCCACTCCGTGTTTTTGGCCACAGTGTTTTCTACTAGTGGATGATGAGGGTGTGTGTGTGTGTGTGTTTACCTGCTGGCAGCTTGAAAAGTACCGTAATTTCGCGACTATAAGGCGCATATAAACGTCTTAGATTTTCTTCAAAATTAGCGGTGTGCCCTTTCGTGCGGTGCGCCTTGTGTGTGAGAAAAGGCGGACCTAAAAGAAAACGCGGTGCCCGTGAGGCGAGGCGCACCTGAAAGAAAAGACATGAGAACGTTAAAGAGTGAAGTGTGGGCGTGGATTGTGTATGAAAAGGTATGTGCTGTATGCACAACATTGCTGTTTTAACCCTGAAAATGGCAAAGAGACACGCTTATGACGCTCAGTTTAAGCTGAAGGTAATCAGCTACGCGGAGGAACATGGGAATTGAGCCGTGGAAGGGTGGAAGGCAGCGCCGGGCGAGTTACGCTACAGTTTGCCAATGGATTGTAGATGCTTGGACTAATGTGTCTGCTGGTACTGTTATCCGAGCTTTCTCAAAAGCTGGTATCCTTTCTGAGGAGCCGCACAGTACAGACAGTGACTTTGACAGCGAGGAGCGAAGTGGACCTGCTTTGTTGGATTTTGCGCAGCTGTTCGATTCCGAAACAGAGGATGAGGACTTTGACGGATTTGAATAAAGACTATTACTGGTAATGTGCTTGTTTAGTATCGTTACTACTTAAATAAAGCACAACTAAACTCAGTTTTGCTCCCGATCTATTTTTTAATACCCACATTTGCATGCTTGCGTGTGTGTTGTTGTAAGGCGGTGTGTGACAGAGACTGCGTCTTTTCATACGGTGCACCTAATGGTCGTGAAATTACAGTAGCTTCAGATTGGTTGGCTGAGTCGACCATCGGCAGGAAAACAGAAAACAACCTCTAAGGAAAGACAGAAACACACCTGCTTTTTTTAGACGCACGTTTCAAACATCAAACTGGACACACACACACACTTCCCTCACAGAGTGAAGGTGCAAGATGAAGGGAAGGACAGGATGAGACAAGCAATTTTAGATTTTTGTTTTCTGTACAAAATAAAACAAGAAATTGTCTCTGGAGCAAAGACCGAACAATTGGAACTTATTGCTTTTTAATGAATTGTTGTTTCAATTTTGCATTTGTCAAACTTTGAGAGCCTTAAGGGAAGTCTTCTTTCATCCTGTCGTCCCAGCAGGTCCCACCGGATGTGTGAATTAAAACAGAGATACGCTTCTATACGTTCTGAACCCCGCATGCATGTTACGTACCGTCTACTTTCAAATTTATGGCCTGGGCCTGATTCCCGGGCATGGATTAAGACTAGTCCTAAATTCAGAGAAACATTTTAAATATATCCTCAAGCTGCTTTGATACGGGTCCAAGCAGATTGTAAGACTTAGTACTGTAAATATTTGCTGGCCTTTATGAGAACATGCTCTCCCTCATGTGGAAACAGTGGACGAGCGTGGATTAGAAGGCTACTTTTCTCAGAGTGTCATCGTCTCTCATTCATCACAGGCTTGTTTCTGAATGAAATATAGTATTTGGATCTAAATTAGATTTTTATTTGACATTTAAAATCTGAGTAAAATTCGGAAACACTTAAAGAGAGTAAAGTGATAATTTGCTAAGAGGCGAGTTGGCTTACGTCGAATAGTCTAAACAGGAAGTGATTCATTCAGTGATTTTCAAACCAAACTAAAGATCGCATTTGAAAATTTGTCCGGCCATGATCTAGAGATCTCGCTGCCCAATGTGA